>MNCI01010386.1:361642-463677 GCA_015680685.1 Gnetum montanum
ACCATATGCTAGTTTAAGGCCTTTTCAGGCCATGTATTTTTGTAGTTTTATGTTTTTTATTGTTTTTCTTTGTTTTCTAGAGTATATGTGTGCAACTAAATGTAAGTTTGAAAAAGAGGGCAACAACTGTGCATGAATCTAAATTGTAACTTGTAACTTGTAAACGGAAATTCAGTGTAAGATGATGAGAGTTTGTAAATATGTAATTTGTTGGCTCTAGTTTAAAGCCATTTCGGGCTTGGTACATCAGTTTAAAGTCTTGATGGACTATTGCATCTGTTGTTAAAGAAAGGATTACCAGTTTTATGCTATGGTGGGCCAAAGGTACTAACGTTTTCAAGAAGTTTTAAATGGAACCGGCCATTTCTAACCGTGGCTAGTTTTATGTCATTACGGACATGTTGTAGTTTAACGTCATTTCAGACAGTTTGTATCATTCGTTCTATTTGTTGAGTTGCCTCTTGATCTTTTGTAGCTTAACATGTGGAGCTGGGTGTATGGGTATGATCTTATATTCACCTTCCCCTTCATCGATGATGTCAAAGGGTAGTTCTGACCAAGAGATATCAGCAGGAATGGCTCCTATGTCTGTGTCTTCTTGTGTTTCTTTAGTGCTAGTTGGGTTATGAATCAATGTTGGGTTCACGTTTTGATGTATGTCCATGGTTTCTTGTTTAGGCTTAATGAACTCAATTTCTGACCCTTGATCTACCTCAAGGCATGAGGAAATTATTGATGATGTTGTATCCCCATGTATGATGATCTCACCACCCTCGTAAGGTAGATGTATCTCCTGATGGCTTGGGAAAGATACAGCTTTAAGTTGAGCTAGCCAAGGATGTCCTAGGATTAGATTAAACCCTGGCATTTCATCAATCACTATGAATTCAGCTGATGTAGGGAATTGGTCTCCGGCTATGAAATCTAAGGTAACCATGCCTTTTACTCCTACACGGGAACCACGGAAGGATCTCAAAAAAGAGGTTGTTGTAGGTTGTATTTTTTCAGTGAGTCCCAATTTTTCAATGATGGAAAAAGGTATTACATTTGTTGCTGCACCATCATTGACATGCACCCTACGTATTTTGAAATGATCAACCTGTATTGTTATGAACATAGGGGCCATGGTGATTTCCCTTGTTTTATCATCTAGCTTAATGTCCTTAGCATGGAATTCTAAGCATGTGGTCTTTGATTCCTAAAGTTGTGGGGATAATACCACATAAATGGATGGTTCATCTGCAGGANGGAAGGATCTCAAAAAAGAGGTTGTTGTAGGTTGTATTTTTTCAGTGAGTCCCAGTTTTTCAATGATGGANGGTCATACAAACTTAAAGAAGTGTTCTTTTGTTTTAAGGCTTGTGTGACCTGGGTCAACGCATTGGCTAGGTCTTTTCCATTTGGGACATTCTTATCTGTAGAGATTTGGTCCATTTGACCTAGTATTTGTATTTCTCGTGGAGGGGTTTTTACATTAGTAGTTGAGAACGTTGGGTTTGGGATATGACTTGTACTAGGCTCATTAATGGATGAACTCATGGGAACGATGCTTAGTGGTGTAGGCTTTGGCAAACCTAATTCACGTCTATGGTTTTCTCTCTCCATGCACTCTCTTTTTTCTTTTTCTAGGTGTTCTCTTATTAGCCTATCGGCAAGACGTTCTCACGCAGGTCATCGAGAAGTGGAGGTGGGTTGTGCGCCAGGGTGTTTTGGCACTTGGACCACAAAGGGGATGGTTCGGTTGTTTGTTGTGGTGGCAACTGAAGGAGGTATGTGGATGATGAATGGTTTTGATGGTGTGGGGGACGTGCGTGTGGTAAAAGGGATTTGAGGAGATGTTGGGGTAGGGGCGTTTTCTGAAGGCCTCCAAATCACAAAAGGTCTTTGCAGGACGTCTTGTCTATTTTCCATATGGATAGTATTAATCACATATGGGGCATCATTGATTTTGGTATTGAGAGGATCTTTATAGACCCCCATGGATTGATTTTGGGGCCTTACTGGGTTTGTCTCGTCGAATGCTACTTCACCCCCATCTATCATGCGTTGTATGTCTTGCTTCAATGCATAGCAGTAATCAGTCCCATGACCACACCGTTGATGATACTCACAAAACCTATCCAACCTAAAGCCTTTTGGGATAGGGGGTTCGTTGGGTGTTGCTAAGGCTGGATTTTTGGCCAATTCGCAAAAGCGATCATGTCTTTGTGAGGCCGCAGGAGACATTTGTTTATGTTGAATTAACCCAGCCTTTAGAAGTTGTTCAAGCATTTGTGAAGGCTTCATGGGCAATGGTGTGTACTGAGTAGGGTCTTTTCTTTCGAAGGTACGTGCATGACCTATGTTGTTATTTCTATTTGAGGAGCTTTCAGGTGTATGAGTGGGTGCTGTTCTTTCATAGTTGTTTAGGATAGTGGGTTGTTTTCCCTCAGCCACTGCTGCTACCATTGTTTTGGGTTTATCTTTCCTTATGTGTTGGCTTCTAAAGGTTGAGTAGGCAGGGTCATTACTTGTTTGTGCCGCTTCTTCTATGTCTTTGATTTGTACAAATGCTTGGCTCAATGTGCGGGCTTTTAGGTAGTAAAGTTTTGACTTAATAAAGTCATTCACGGCTGACTTAAGGATAGTGAGTAAATATGTTTCGGGGATAGGTTCATGAAGTTCGTTTAAGGCTGCACTCCACCTTTGGATAAATTTCTGTGCTGGCTCTAATGGCGCTTGTTTAATTTGAATCAAGCTATCTAATGTGGCTTCAGGTTTCAGATTGTATTTGAAACGGGTGACAAATTGATGCAACAAATTCTCTAAAGAAGATATGGAGCTACGGGGTAGAGATCGGTACCAGTCTAAGGCTTTTCCGGTTAAGGACATTGCAAACACTCGCAAGATTACATGGGGCCATGCTTGAAGTAAAAGGCTTTCGGTTCTAAATGTTACTAGGTGGGCATTTGGGTCCCCTTCTCCATTGTACTTGGTCAGTTGAGGTAATGAGACTCCTTTTGGCAAGGTCAAGGGTGGAACTGAGGGGTCAATTGGGTCATCTTGATAGAAATCTAGTACCTTGACTTCCTCATTGTTGAAAGTTTTAAGGCGTTTTAATTCTTCTGCCAACGAGTGCATCATTTTTTGTGTGTCTGCCCATTCTTGGGCGGTAGGCAAACCAATGGGTTGAGTTGATTGTGGATGATAATGGTTTAATTGTTGCATTGTTTGTGGAAAAGCAAGTTGTTGGGCTAACATTTGTTGTGATGGGATGGTATTCGGGACTGAGACTACTGGTGGAACCCATTGCCCAGCCATAGGTTGTGAGGTAATACCTTGAATATGTTGGGTAGGAGTAATCAATGGTGCCCTATGAATTTGTATCTGGGGTATGTAATGGGTGGATGTGGAAGCTGGTATGACTGATGGTATTCCAACTACTTGAGGTTGGGGGATTGACCTTACGTTGGTTTGGGGGAGTTGTTGAGACTGTGCTGGTGGAGAAATTATGGAAGTGGATGCATCAGAGTGAATGTTATTGAGCATGGAGAAGATAGGAATGGAATGGGAAATAGGTTCTTAAATGCTTGTGGATGAAGAAGGAAACATAGTTTCTTCTAGGAAAGGATGGGATAATAGGTTTGTGTGGGCATGGGGGCTAACAGTATGGTATGATTCTCCATGTTCAGATTGGGCTGCAAAGTCATCTTCTTCGTCTTGAGGCTCTATGGGGGGTAGTTGTAAGGCTTGACTTCTAGTCATAAGAAGTTGGGATATGATTTTATGATGGTTTTCAGATAGTGGGATTATGTCAAAAGCTGAAGGGATAAACTCACATCCTCCTTTATGGATGAATTCATATTCTCGCTTAGCTTCCCTCTCCATACGATCAATGGGTAGGTTGGCTTGGATTTTGACACAGATAAAATTATATTGTTCAGGTGTAAGAGTTGCATGAATGGGGCCTTTGCCTTGTAGCCTGAGGGATTGGCATGTAGGGCCTTGAGGATTTATGTGTTCAGTGACGATTATGGATTCCGTAGCAGTCATAGGGTTTGAAGCAATTGGTAGTGTTACTGAGTTGACTTGGAAAGATTCCATGATAAACGTGAATGGACTTGGATAGATGAATGGAGTTTTGATAGGTAGTGAGGCTTTCATTAATAACAAGAAAGTGGCCCTCCTTCTAGCACCAAAAACTGTACTGACCTAAATCGTTGGTGTAAGGCTGGAAGGGAAACAAACACTGAGGGATCGTTGGGCAGCCAAAGCGGACCCTGCCTTCGCTTGAGGACAAGCTAGAAAAGGGAATGAAGGCAGAGTGCCTTGGATGGTTTGCACGCAAATCAACCAAGGACTTCCCCGAGCGTAAGCTACGGCTAGCGTTGGGGTTATTGTAAACGGTATGTAAACGGAATGCAAATGGCGATACGAAATGTAAATAAAGTGTCTTGAGTTATGAATAAAGCATAAACAAGGTTATATTGTAAATAGAACATAAACTGAAGTAAATAATGTAAATGAGAGGCAATAATGAAATTGTATTATATTGTTTTAGAAAAATGTGCACCGGTCAAAGCGTAGTTGCACAAGTGTGAATGGCAAGTCAAACGCCTAGCCCCGGAAGGATATGATGCAACGATGTGAGAAGAACTTGAAAGCCAAAAATCAGATGTGCCGAGCGCCCAAGGATTGCAAGTTCTATCCTCCTTCGGAATTGCCAATTTCTCCAATCTTTGCCTCTTCCAATCTTCTTCTCCTTCTTGCTACTTTTGCTTTGCTTCTCTTTACCTCTTTGTTCTTCTTGCTCCTCCCTCCAATTTGTGTGAATTGGTAGGGTATTTATAGGTTTGGGCTAGGGTTTTGGCTAGGGTTTTCTTTGACCAGGTTCAATGCATCTATGCTGGAAAGTTGTACATGAGTTGGATGTGTGTTGGCAAATTACTTTTCTTGACCAGGTTCATTGTACTTTACAACTTATGGATCATTCCAGCCCATAAAATACAAATAATTAGAAAAACAAGCCCTTGAGTGATAAAACTTTAACAAACTTTGGAAAGATTAGCTCCAAGAGGTAGCTCCCTTGAAAAATTATATTATTTATTTTTATTTCTTTTCCCTCTTTTTTTTTTGTTTCCTTTGGCTTTCAGTATCAACCCCACCACCAACACTATTGAAGTACTCGTTTTCCTGCCTCCAACATTCATTGTGCATTTATGCATGTAAATATGATACATTGCATTGCAGGACCTGCAACAACAGAAACAGAAACTTGAACCAGTCGTCGCTTCAGCTTATCTTCTAAAACGTGACCTCCTTGGCCAAAGATGTCATCTATTGAAAGACTTGTAACCGATTTCTCTTTCTCGATGACACGGAAATATGAAGGGCCTCGTCTCTGGGCTTATGCAACTCTGAAATCTCACGTAGAATATCCCTGGCCCTATCCACCATTTTAGATTCCGGAGCATCCTCCTCATCGTTAGTCCTGCTACTGCTATCGATAACAGTCCTCACGATGTCGGCAGGTGCAGGAGATGGCGACGCAGCAGAGGAAGAGCTCTTGTTGTTGACGACAGCGGTGGTGTCAGAGGGTTTCGGACAAAAATAGTAACGTTAGAACAGAAACGCGATGCAGCAGCGGACAGTGGAGAGAAAACAGCAACGACAGACACGGAAGCGACGTGGCAGATAGGAGAAAAGACAGAGATGCTGCAGGCACAGAAGGCAACGGCGTGAAGCGGCGATGCGGTAGTCGGCGGACGGTGGAACAGCAACGTGATGGCGGCAGCGGGGGCATCGACGTGCTAGGGGCTGCGGAGGAGACAACACGGCAGCCAGGACAGAGTCAGCAACGTGGTGGGCACAGGAATGGCAGCGCGGGAGTTAGCAAAGGCAGCGCAGAGCAAGGTGGAAGTAGCAACGTAGAGAATAGCGGTGGCAGGCAACGACGACATGGCAGAAAACAACGGCGGCAGGCACGGCAGGCCACGCAGGAGAAACAGTGGGAGACATCACTGCAGAAAGCACAAGAGTGATAGCAGAAGAAACGACGACGGAGAAGGCAGAGGCTGCTGCACAAGAATCTGGCCTAGGGGCGAATTCATCGACAGAGGCGGCAAAACAATAATGTGGCAGCAGCAGGGACAGAATCAGCAACGTGGTGGGCACAAGAATGGCAGGGCAGAACAATAACGCAGCAAGGGCCAGTAGCAGTGGGAAAAAGTGGGAGACAGCGGAGGGAAAAGCAACAACGCGGCAGGCACCGCGAGAGTTAGCGATGCGTCAGGCAGCGCACAAGTGGTACCACGCAGAGTGCCACCCTGTATTTCCGCTCCCATGGCAACTACCTCACCTAGATTGATAGCTTTGCTGGGTGTTTTCACAAAAATCCCTGCAACAATTTTCTGCACTCTCGTCATTTGGCTCATTCCTCCAACCAGGATACCTGGGATATCTTAGCAGTTGAAACTCCAGCATCTCTCAGGCAACTGATGCATGACTTCCTTGTCCTTTCAATCTGTATGAGAGAGCAGCAGCAGTAGGTTCATTGATGATTCTTTTAACATCCAAACCTGCAATTTTTCCCGCATCCTTGGTTGCATGTCGCTAATGCACCATTAAGGCATACAAATTTCCATTTAAAAATGCTAAGCTGAAATTAATGGTGTTTCAATCCCCAATGTGGAAAAATGGGGGAAGCCAATAAAACAACTTATGGATGCTCAAAACTACTAAAATTTGACATGGATCCATAGCCCTTAACCCGAGCAACTCCAAAAGGTAACCTGCATGGTCAATTGTGATCCAAATTGGCCTATATCTATGATTCTTACTTCTTCCATTTTGGAGTAAATTTTTCAACATGGAAACAAGGAGGAAAAGCTACTTTTCCACTTTTGGAGGCAAGATGGCACTCCTAGAAGCTAAAGATCAACTCCAAAGAAGCCTAGGACCTCACAACCTCAAGATTTTTCTTGTCTAACTTCATTCCAAACTATAAAATTCATTCCCCCCATTCATCCATTTTTGGGTAACTTTCCAACATGGAAATAGGGTGGAAGACCTTAAGTACCCTCAATTGCCTTCAAACATGCCCAAAATTAGCTAGAAACTTGCAAAACCAAATCCTACAGTTCCAAGGGCCTATGAACTTGGTCAACATAGTTCAAAATTACTCTAAATTCATAAAATAAATGTTCCCATATTTTTCCATGTTGAGGATACTATGCCTAGCATGGAAAAAATTTGGGAAGCCATTTCGACACCTATTGACACTCAAAATGACCTCAACTTGTCTTAGAACGAAGATGAGAGATGCAAAAGTTCTAGATCTTGACTCTAGCTACTTGTTTGACCATATTTGATCTTATTTTTGCTTTGATTTTTGTTCTCTATGCTAAACCCCCTATTTTCCATGCTAGCTAGCATGGAAACAAGGGGGAAAGACTTTAGAACCTGCTTTCTAGCCTTTACACACCTCTAGAGTGCTCAATTTGAGGGATATGACCCTACGCTACCTTGGGAAGTTCTTGGAACCTCAATTTTGGACCTTTGAGCATCCCAAAACCTATTTTTTCTTAGTTTCCATGCTGAGGATCCCTATTTCCATGCTAAGCTTAGCATGGAATCCTCAAAACACTTGATTTTTAGGTCCAAACAGCCCTAATTAATGCCTAAACTCATCTAACAACATTTCAAGCTTAAAAAATGGTCCTCTAAGGCATAAAATTAGAAAATCCTAATCATTTTTAAATACTATTAGCCAAATTTTATCATATATAGCTTATTTTGCCTGATTTTTGTCTTCCTACATAATTTTTTGGCTTGTTTTTAAACTTATGTTATCTTGTTGACCTTGTTAACCTTATATGACCTTTATACAGCCTTATATGTTTATTGTTTGTCTTATTACAGCTCTATTTACCTTTATTTGATCTTTAAATGGTATCACATAGTGTGGTTTGACATTTCTCAACCATCATTTGACACCATATGACCATGGCATGCTAAGGCCTTAAATTGGCATCCTAGTCCACCAAGACTCTAAATTGATATCATGGCCTGCCAAGGCCTAAAATTGTTGAAATTGTGGCCTTTATTGGTCATTTTTAGCGTATACTTCCCCTTATTTGACCTTTATGTGATCTTTGTTTCCCTCTATTTCACTTTTTTGAATTGACCTTATCTCATTGATGATCTTGGATGGCCTTGATTGCATTAGATTTACATGTGAATTATGGCACTTCAACATTAATTATGTGCTTTTACCCAAGTGCCACTTAATGTGCTTTTGGTTGACATGTAGGATCAAAGTATGAGTACCTGGGAGCAAATTAGTTTACCTTTGTGTCTACATGGACCTCACAGTGATATTAAATGGTGTATCAACCTTGATTACCTAGATCTTGAGCCTAAGAGTCTTGTAGATCACATAGCCTTAATAGAAAAACCTCTAGAATGGCCTAAAAACCTAGTCAAAACCCTTGACATAGAAGTAGGAGACATAACTAAAGACTCTCTAGTTAAGGTTCTTGTCATAACACATAGTGGTAAGGAAAAAACCCTTAAACTAAGTTTCTCATTAAAGCCTCAATGTGCCCAATACATCACCAAAGTCTTACAAGACAACATTAATGCATTTACCTAGTTATATGAAGATATGCCAGGCCTAAACCTACATCTAGTCTAGCACAACATCATACTAGATCCTAGCATTAGAGTAGTTAAGCAAAAGGTGCACAAGATTAGACTTGATTTGGCCTTGCTAGTTCATGATGAAATCTCAAAGCTCTACCAAGTAGGTTTCATTAGGACTATCGATTACATAGAATGGATATCCAAAAAAGTGGTAGTTCCTAAGAAAAATGGGTGCATTTGTATTTACATTGATTTTCAAGACCTAAATAAAGCAACTATCACGGATGACTTCCCTTTACCTAGTATTGATTAACTTATCAATACTACAATTGAACATGCCTTGTTGTCCTTTATGGATGGATTCTTGGGATATAACAAAATTATGATCAACCTAGAGCACTAAGTTAGCATGACCTTGATGACCCCATGGGGTACTTTTTGTTATACCATGATGCCCTTTGACCTTAAGAATGCTGGATCAACATACCAAAGAGCCATGACCTATATCTTTAGTGATTACATGTTAGGTTTTCTTAATGATTACATAGATGACATGGCCATGAAGTCTAAGAGAGTCAATGGCCATACTAATGATCTAGATCTTGTTCTTAAATTATGCCTCAAGTACAAGCTTAGGCTCAATTCTAAGAAGTGTGTCTTCGATGTCAAGACTAATAAGATACTTGGCTTTGTGGTCTCTGAACTAGGGATACACGTAGATCTTGATAAGGTTAAGGCCATATCCAAATTGGCAGCACCTACCAACTTTAAATAGCTTTGGGGATTACAAGGTAGATTACAGTTTATTCATAGGTTTATCGCTAGGCTTATGAATAAGTTACAACCTATGCAACACCTGCTTAAGAAAGGAGTTCGCTATGAATGGATGGCTTAATGCCAAGAGGCCTTTGAAAACCTTAAGCAAAACTTGACAAAACTACTAACAATCTATCCTCCACATGAGGGTAATTCGTTTTATGTTTATCTCACCATCTCTAATACATCCATTACATCCCTACTCTATCAAAAACGTGATGACAAGGTAGAAATTCCTATATACTACCTTAGCCACATGTTAGTTGCTCATGAGACCTAATACATTGAGGTAGAAATGGAGACACTACCTCTTTAGAAGCCAATTCAATGTAATTTACAAGGACAATGTACTTAGAAACATAATGACCAATGTCTACGAAAGTAGCCACATAGCCTAATGGAAGGCCATAACCATAGGGTTTAACCTCCATTATGTATATCAATCGTCAACAAAAGATTAAGCTATAGCCTTACAACTCATAGTTTCACCCATTGATGACAAAGCAACCATAGATCCAGAGTTTCCTGATGAACACATTAACATAATTAGCCAAGTGCTTAAGGATTATGAGGTAGTCATGAACTTTGACAAAGCTTCAACCACCCACAGGGCTAGTGCTATTGCCATTGTAACATTCCCTTCTAGTGAAATCCAACCCTTTACTTATTGTTTTGGGTTCCCATGTACCAACAACATAGTAGAATATGAGGATTTGATTAGAGGGATAATAGTAGCTCATGCCCTAGGAATTAAATGCCTAGTCATCAAAGGCAATTCACAACTCATGGTTAGACAAGTAACTGAAGTCTATGCATGCAGAGCTAAGCATTTACAACCTTACTATGACCTAGAAAAGTAGTTATTACAACAATTCATAGACGTTGATATCCAACACATACCTCAAAATGAAAACATCATAGTTGATGCAATTGCAAAATTAGCCCTTAGTGTGATGCTAAATGTGTTTAGCATGTTGCCCACCTTAAGTGTGGCGTGTGCTACTCCCATTACATAGAACATTAAGGATACCTTTGTGGCTGTCATTCATACTACCCCTCCCAAGGAGTGGTATGATAATATTTAATTTTACCTTATGCATGGTGAATCTTCACAATGCCTGACTACTACTTAGAAGGATGTCATACACAAGTGATTGAAGTAGTATGTCATCATAGGTGATAACACATTATGTTGATGATCCTATGATGGCATGCTCCTAAAGTGCTTAGGTAAAACTAAAGCTAGAATATTCCTAGAGGAGGTTCACGAGAATGTTTGTGGAGGGCATATAGGACCTAGAGCCATTGTTGCTAAGATTATATGGTTAGGCTACTATTAGTCCCATATGGAGAATTAATTCCTGTAAAAGGTTAAGCAATGGGACACATGCCAATGATATAGCAACCTAATACATGTATCGCCAACTAAGTTACATATAACCCAAATAACATGGCCATTTCAATGATGGGGGTTAGATATCACTGGACCCATAATTCCTAAGTCTTTTATAGGACATAGCTTGATCATCACCATAATAGAATACTTTACCAACTGGATTAAGGCTATTCCCCTAAGATAGACCACATTTGAACAAGTTTGCAAATTTATCCTAGATAACATTGTAGCTCATTTTGGCATACCCATGATCATAGTTATAGACAGCAAACCTTAATTCAATAGCCATGAAACCAAGGATGTTTTTCACAACCTAGGCATTAAGCATTCTTTCTGGTCACCTTACTACCCTCAAGCTAATGGACAGGAAAAAGTAATCAACAAGGCTATCATCAACTTGCTTAAGAATATGATCAACAAAAACAAGCAAAAGTGGGCATACAAAACAACCTAACACATGAAAATCAACATTATCCCTTATAGCCTTGCTTATGGTTCTAAAGCTCTTTTGCCTCTTGAATTGTAGGTTCCATCACTCTGAGTAACCTTAACCAACTTTATTAATGATGAGCAAAATAAGAAGTTACAGACACCAGCATTGGATTTGGTGGAGGAGTAGCATATGCAAGCACTTGCTTACATCAAGAAATATTAATAGAAGCAAAAGCAACAACATCACCATGACATGACCATGCATAAGATCAAGGAGGGGGACCTAGTCCTCAAGATCATTCGTGAGCATGCGGAAAAATTTTCATTCAACTAGGAACGGTCCTTCCTTGTCACCAGAGCCTACAGGAAAGGAGCATTCAAAATAGCCAACATGGATGGAAAGGAGCTAGCCAATCTAGTCAACCATTCCTATCTAAATCCATACTAAATGTAGTCAATGATCATCAATAACTAAGATTGCTTTCAAATGGTCCGCTATGGCCTTAAACTAGCAACATGGCCTACCAAGGCCTTAAATTGGTACCATGGTCCACCATGTCCTTAAACTAGTGACCTTGGTGACCTGGATAGCCTAATTCTCATGTGACCTATATGCATTGTAGCATTATCTTATGCAGTGGTGCTTTGTATTCTTTGTCGATGTCTCTTAGGTCAATCCTCCAGACACCAACAAAGAGGAACCATTGAAACACAATAAAAAATTTGCATGTTATAACCAATGTTCATCATGTAGCTTTTACACCATGAAATATGAGGTAAAGTTTCATTGTAAATGTGAAAATTTTAATCCATAATGGGCAATTTCACATACTATATACTTTTGGGGCTGAAAAATGCCTCATAAGTAGTTTAACCCTCATTCCCCAAGTGAAAAAGACATCTAGTATCTATATTTGTGCTTTTTTGGGAGGGGCGTGAGGGAGGTCAAAAATGCCTTTTAGAATATCAAAAAAGGTAATTTGATGGGTTTTATGGGGGGAGGGGGATATACATTTTTCTACATTGGAAACACATGTAAGGAGGTAGATCTCACCTACCCCTAGCATGGAAGGATGGGGTATTTGGAAACTTTCTACCCTTAAATGTGGAGATCACATGCATAGCTTGTAAACTTTCCCCCATTAATGTGGAAGTTTTCCCCAACCTAAAAACGTCCCCCTATCCTTGAAACTTTCATCCCAACCTGGAAACTCTACCCCCTCAATATGAAAGTTTCCTCCAATGTGGAGGCTTCATTCCCAACATGGAAAATTCAATCCCCCAACATGGAAGCCACAAAATCAAAAATTCATCACTTCATACACTTCAACATTGACCAACCACTTCAATGAGCATGGTGGAGAGTTTAGCATGGAAGGTGTGCCCTAGTTACTATTTATAATAAATGGAATGGCCATGGGGAAAAGCACTTACTATGTATTATAACGATTGAAAATGTTGGTGGTTGGAATCACCAAGGGGTCAATGGATGCATAGCCTTAACCCTACTTCCATGGGAGGGCCTTGTTGGAAACAGAGGTGGAGCACCCTAAATAGTCTTGTCAATCAAATAGGAACTTTGCCACTTGCAACTGGGGTAGTGGATGCAACCAAGGGGTGGTGTGGTTAGCCAAAGTGCAAATGCAAGTGACATGAAATGGTACTAAGTGTTAAAGAAGTGCTTCATGATGCTAAGTGTAGAGCATAGCCGTGGAATGGGGGTGAACGTAGCTAAGGGTTCTAACTAAAATGAGGGTGTCAACTTGTGGAGAATACTGTCCAAGTGCAATATAGCATGATGATGCATGAAAAAGTGTAAAAAGATGCAAGAAAAATGTAAGAAAATTCTAGAAACAAGAGAGAGAAATGGAACACCACCCCAAACGGGAGCGTAGTTAACTCCAAAAGGGTCTTAGAAGATACATAGTGTACAACAAGTGTAGTGGGAGTATAGTCACAGTCTTGGTGGTGTTAGGATGTGAAGTCTAGTGCTTGCCATGATGAACTGTGCCTGCCAAGTTGGCCATCTTAGTGTACCATGCTGTGTTTTGCAAAGCTACAATGAGGCTACAATGTACCATGTGGTGCAAGGCTGCAATGTACCATGTGATGTAGGGCTACAATGTTACAGGGCTACGGTGTACCATGTGATGCAAGGCTACAACGGGGCTATGGTGTACCATGCAGTGCAAGGCTACAATAGGGTCATGGTGTACTGTGCAATGTAGGGTTTCAATAAGGCCATGGTGTACTGTGCGGTGTAGGGATACAATGGGGCTATAGTGTACCATGAGATGCAAGGTTGCAATGGGACAATGGTGTACCATGTGGTGTAGGGTTGCAATGGGACCACAATGTACCATGAAGTGTAGCTATGCCTCTCTACCAATGTGGTGTGCTTTGGATCTCATTCACCCATGAAGCTAAGTGCCAAGATGCCAAAATGCCAAATGTCAAATGAAAGTGCCAATTGCCAACCTAGTAAAAATGGAAGCCAACCCCTAAAAAATTTAGGCATAGGGGTATTTATAGGGCTAGGTTTAACTCAAAATGTGGATAAGGTGCCATGTGGTAGTGCGGTAGGTGGGACTATGAGAAAAATTCAAAAAAATTTCTAAGTCCAAAGGTGACCGAAAAAAGTTCAAAAAATTTTCTAACTTTGGTTGCTACACTCGCCCTATGTTACATGTAGGACACAAGATGCTACCCAGAGATAGGGCATAGCATGGACACTTGGAAGAATTTGGTAAAAAATGTAGTCCTTGTTCTTGCTATGTTAGCTATGCTATAGAGCATAGCAAGGGCAATGGGAGCATAGCACAACACTTCGAAAAATTTCTACATCTTGATACAGGTACACCATGTTACGCGCAAGACAAGTAACTCAATGGTTAGAATTTTTTTTGTAAAATTGGTGTCTCGTGCTACCTATGATAGCTATGATCTAGAGCATAACAAGGGCAATAGGAACATAGCACAACACTTAGAAAAATTTCTGTAGCTTACTACACTTGCCTCATATTATGCGTGAGATGTGTAACTTAGTAGTTAAAATTTTTTTTGCAAAACTAGTATCTTGTGCTAGCTATGCTAGCTACGCTCTAGAGCATAGTAGAGGCAATGGTAGCACAACACTTAGAAAATTTCTATAGCTTACTATGCTTACCTCATGTTACGCATGGGACACATAACTCAGCAGTTAGAAAAAATTTTGCAAAAGTAGTTGGAGCTAACTACATTCAACACTTAGAAAAATTTGGACAAAGTGCCACCATCTTAACACTTAGCCAAATTTGTAGTCAAGACATCGAGACCCAAATTTTTTTGGTGTTTCAATGGCTCCTCTTTGTTGACATCTAGAGGAGTGGCCTAAGAGACGTTGATAAAGAATTGCAAAACATCACAATAGACGTGGAACCAACATCACTCACTAGTGCTAGATCAGGTGTCATTCCACCATGTTCAAGAGTGTTGTAGATGAGGATATGTTGGGGCAAAGTGTGAAGGTAATGTGCTAGGAAGATGAAATGTAAGTGTATCCTAATGCAAGATGCAAAGTTAGCATGGCATGAAATGGCTTGCCCCTAAAACATTGACCTCTCATCAAAGTGCTCATGAGAGAGTCAAAGTTGATCCAAGGCTAGGTCAATTGTGAAGATGTAGCATTGTCAATTTGCTTGGGGATGTGCTTTTCCCCATTCTCTTTTTTATTTTTATTTTTCACTTCTTTCTTTTTTCTATGAAGCGAACCCCCATGACGTTCGACTTACCATTGAATGCTAGCTGCAAGGTGTGGGCCATCGAGTAGATGGTCTTTGCTTTGATGTAATCATGTCACATCTATAGGATAGGTGTTTCCTCCCTAGGATGAGTTGTGTTATATCTTCTTGGGCCTTGACCAACCAATAGAGGATCCCCATGGGACAAGTTGTGTTCTATCCACCATGGGTGCTATGGTTGATGTAGCATAATGCCATATGTATCACAATGTGTATGCATCATAGGGATGTACGATTGTGAGTATGCAAGGGATGAGAGGCTATTGGGATGAAGGAGTGGATGTGCATAGGCTATACTAGGATGAGGGGGATGTGCACTCTTGCGTGGCTTAACGAGTCCAATCATGCACATTGGCATGATGTGGTGACTTGCTGCTATGATGAGATGCATCTCTACATGACCGCCTTTGAGACTTTGTCCTACAAACGTAACTTTGAAAAGACAAGAAAACCACACAACATGAATGTATATGCAAATGCTAGATGTGAAGATGCTGCAAGTGCTAGATGCAAAGATGCTACAAATGCATCAAATGTTGTGCTAGTTGCAAGTGCTTAGGAAGCCAATGAAAGTGTCAGGGTGATAATGTTGGAAGTCCTCCAAAGGCTGCACTAATGATAGGTGCTCCAAAAGATTAATAGAATGGTGGGAGGCAATGATGCTGCAAGTGCGTGAACGTTTAAGGTCTTAGCAGACTATGGAGTGCTAATTTATAGTCTTAGTAGACCATTGTGTGCTATTTTAATGTTGTAGTAGATGAGCTATTATGCTAGTTTAATGTCATGACCCAAGGATGATCTATGCTAATTTATAGTCATAGTGGGCTACTACACTAGTTTATAATCACAACAGACTATTGCACTAGTTTATAGTCATAGCGAACTATTCGTACCATGCTTGTATGAGGTGTAATGCTACATGCGTAGTCATGCTATGTGCCTACAAGAGCCTACAAAAATCAACTAGAAAAACAATATCAAGTGACACCTATTGTAAATAGAGTTAAAATGCACAACTAAAAGGAAAACAATGTGAAGGATGATATTTTTAGGCCATTCTAGGCCATAGTAGTAGCTTAAGAGCATTTTGAACCATTAATGATAGTTTGAGGTCATTCCAAGCTATGTGCTAGTTTAAGGCTTTTTCAGGCCACAACAATAGTTTAAGGCCATCTTGGACCATTGCTAGTTTAAGGCCTTTTTGAGCCATGTGTTTTTGTAGTTTTATGATTTTTTTTATTTTTATGTGTTTTTGATGTTTTTCAAATACAATGTGTAAGCTAAGTGGATGGATGTGTAAACAAAGTAGAAATGCATAAACAAAGCAAAGCAGTGTATAAAGTAGGCAAGCAGGTGAAATGTAAATGCATGAACAAATGTAATGCAAGCAAAAACCAAAAATGCATGACCCATGGAAGCAAGGGGTAAACAGGTGCTTAGCACATTTTTGGCCAAGGGAAAGTCTTATTCATGTAGTTTCTTTTCAATTGGGCATGGATTAGGGGGAATGCAAGGCTTAGAATCCTCTAGGAGGCTATTGGCTTCAACCACTCATTTGGGTGTGTTAGCATTAGGCATTGCATTGGTTGCCATAGGTGTACCACCAAGAAACTCCACCTTGGACACTTTCTCCAAGTCTATGTTGTGGGTAGCTAGAGGAGGGATGTTATCACTATGGATGATAACTTGACCACCTTCATATGGAAGGTGGATTTCTTAATGGATGGGAGAGGAGATAGAACATAGTTGGGCTAGCCAAGGCCTGCCCAAGATCAGGTTGAAGCCTAGCATCACCTCTACGATAGTGAAATCTACACTGGTGGGGAATTGCTCTTGTACCATGAAGGCTAATTTAATTGTACCCATGATGGTGATGCATGATCTGTTGAAGGATTTTAGACACACAATTTTGGTTGGCCTAATTTCATCTACTAGGCCTAGATTGTCGATGATGGAGTACAAGACTACATTTGTTATTGCACCATCATCAACATGAACTCTATAGATCATGCACTGCCCAACACATATGCTAATGGACAATGGAGCTATAGTGACCTCCCCTCATTCAGGGTTGACCTTAGCTACATCATGGTGAAATGCTAGGGATGTTAAACCCAATTCCTATGGTGCAAGGGGTAGCATCATTGCACAGATGATGTTCTAATCTACAAGGATGTCCTCCATAATAGAAATGGAGACCAACACCTAGGCTAATGTTTGGAGTTGAGTAGATGAGGTTATTACTAGGTGGTACAAGCTCAACATTTTATTCTTTTACTTAAGCATTTATTTCACTTGGGTTAGTGAAGCTATGAAGTCCTTGTCATAAGTCATTGTGCTAGCCTTGACTTCCTTTATGTGACTTGAGAGAAGGATCTCTCATGGAGAGAACTTGGGCTTGGATTGCTTAGCTTGCTTAGGGATAGGGGTCCTAGTGTTCAGTTGTTGCTTTCTATTTTTGGCCTTTGCTTCAGCCATGAGGGTTGCAAGGTGCTCATTTGTCCTCTTACATTGCCATTTGGTAAGCCTACCTGGGTTGTTAGTGGGATCAACCCTTGAAGAAGGAGAGGTCAAGATGTTTCCCACTATTGGGCTTCAGGTAGGTGAGGGGCCATCATGTTGTGGCACCCTTATGATAAACAATGGTTTAGGAGTTGTTGCAGGGCCAACTTATTATGACACCTTGATAACAAAAGGTTTCTTAGCAGTTGTTGTTGCTACATCATGCCATTTTAACATTTTAGCATAAGGTTGGTTTGGTTGTCAGTTTAACATCTTATCAGATGATTACTGTGGTACCTTGACCACGAAGGATGTTGTGGGTGCCTGAGGTGACATTTTGGTAACAAAGGAGGGCCTCTTTCTTGTGGAGGTTGAGGGGATCCTTGCCTTACTAGGAGACACACGGATCACAAAAGGTTGTTACATAGGTTTAGACTTGCCACCTATACTGATGGAGTTTATGACATAGGGGAATCATTTGCATTGGATTGGCTCACTACATCGATCACAAATTGGTCCCATTCTATCATTCTTTGTAGGTCATCCTACAAAGCGTGACCATTGTTCGTACTATTATCAAACATCTAGTGGTAATGATAGTATTGGTCAAGCTTGAAACATTGTGGGACTGGGGGCTCATTTGGTACTGTTAAGGTGGGGTTCCTCAATAGCTCACAATACTTATCATGTTTTTGGTGGGCAATCTCTAATATGTGTTTGTATTGGATTCACTCAGCTTTTAGGAGTTGCTCCAGTAGTTTAGAGGATTCCATCAGTAACGGTGTATACTTTGAGTAATCCTTGCACTCAAAGTTGGGCCTTGGAGCAACCCCTATCAATGTAAGCAAGTTGGCACCTAAATTCATAGCTTTGTGAGCTAGGACCTTGGGCTACTTAACCATCAAGCCTTGGCTGGTTTCTTTTGTGCTTATGGCCACTATTGCCACTATTGAGTTTTTCTTGCATACATGTTGGATTCTGTAGGCCACGTAGGCTAGGTCATTACTAGCTTGCACTGCCTCCTCTATGCCCCTCATTTGGGCAAAGGCTTAGCTAAGAGACTTTAGGGCTAGGTAATATAGTTTGGACTTGATGAAGTCATTCACTGCACCCTTGAAGATGGCTAGTAGGTGCATCTCTACTAGGGGTTGATGCATTTCACTCAATGCAACATTCCAATGTTGGAGGAATTTTGGCATAAGCTCTAAGGACCCTTGCTTGACTTGCATGAGTTGGTTCAGGGTTGCTTCAAGCTTTAGGTTGTACCTAAAGTGTGTCACAAACTAGCTTATGAGATCCTTCAAAGAAGAGATCGAGGCCTTAGGTAGCATGTGATACTAGTCTAAGGCCTTGCCAATGAGTGACATGGGGAACATGCACATGATGGCATATGGCTAGGCTTGAAAGAGTAGGCACTCAAATCAAAATGTGACCAAGTGTGCATTGCGGTCTCCTTTACCATTATACTTGGTGAGTTGAGGCAGCTACACCCTAGTTGGGAGAGTTAGGGGTGGGATTGTAGGACTTATGGGATCAACCCAGTAAAAGTCCACCACGTCGATGGTTTTAGAGGAGGCAACTTTGAGTTGGTTGATCTCCTCTATCAAACTTTCGATTAGTTGATGTGTTGGCTGAGGGATGGGCATAGTGACCAAGGTGGGCTACACACAAGTGGGTTGGATGGACATTGTGGGCACTAATGAGACAAGTGGGATGTAGGATGTTTGAATCATCTAGGGCTAGGAGGTGGCCCTTGCATGAGCATAGGGTTGGGAAAATGGAGTGGTCACCATCTTGGAGAGGATGGATGGACTGAATCGAGGAGGGGTTATACTAGGGAGCAGTTGTTGGAAGACAACATATAGGGCGCTCTGGCATTTAAAGAAGGCTTCAAACCCATCTTCTTCCTTCTATGAGGCTTCCTCATAGGTTGTCCCTACATCATGCTCATTTGCACATATGAGTTGGAATAACAGCTGGTGGTAGGACTCTGTGAGTAAGATTATGTCGAACAAGGAGGGTTTGTACTCCCATCCATCCTAGTGGACTTGTTCATAGTTCTATTTTTCCTCCAAGTCAAGGCAATCCATTGGTAATCCTACTTGAATTTTGGCACAAAAAATTGTATTATTCATGGCTTAACGTAGCATGCTTTGGGTGGATTATGGTGTCAAATGTGTTGGACACCGATGTGGAAGGTTGATCTCGATTCATGCTCATAGATCCAATTGTGAGAGTTGTTATTCGCAAAAAAGTTAGCTAACTTTGAAAACTACAGAAAAATGACTAATTCCACTAGTAGTAGAAAAATAACTAAGTATAAAAATGTAGAAAAGTGGCTAAGTGTAAAAATGTAGAAAAATGTCTAAGTATGAAAACTGAAAAAAATTGACTAAGTGTAAAACTATAGAAAATTGGCCAAGTATGAAGTTGTGAAAATTTAGCTAAGTATGAAAATGCAGAAAAAAAATACTAAGTATGAAAATGCAAAAAAAATAATATGTATGAAAATGCAGAAAAAATGCTAAATATGGAAAGAAAAATGCTAACTATGAAAGTTGTTAAAAATGGCTAACTTTGGTGCTACATTCATTATGCTAGAGCTAGCTATGCTCTTGTAAGCACCCAAAATTTTGGTTAAGTGCCAAAGATGTGCTTTGGCTTTTGTCCACTAGGGTTCCAAGGGAATCAATGATGGGGTCCAGTCTACACCAACCGATGGTGGAGAGAGCACATGGAACAACAATCAAAAAATGCATAAGGTAATGGAGAGGCCCTCCTTCTAGCACAAAAAACTATAATGACCAAAAACATCAGTGGCTGAAATCACTGAGGGGTCAATGGATGCACAACCTTAACCCTGCCTCCATGGGAGGGCCTTGCTAGAAATGGAGACGGAGCACCCTAAATGGTCTTGTCAATCAAATAGTGACTTTGTCAGTTGCAATTGAGGTAATTGGTGCAACTGAAGGGTCGCATGGTTAGCCAAAGTACAAATGCAAGCAATGTGAAATGGTACTAAGTGTCAAAGTAGTGCTTCATAGTGTTACGTACAGGATAGCCATAGAATGGAAGCAAACATCAACCAAAATGAGGGTGTCAACCTACAGAGATTACTACCCAACCATAATACAATGTGATGATGCATGAAAAAGTGCAGATAGATGTAAGAAAATGCTAGAAATGGAAGAGAAAAATGGAACACCACCCCAAATGGGAGCATAGTTAACTCCAAAAGGATCTTAGAAGTTACACAATGTATAACAAGTGTAGTGGAAGCATAGCCACAATCTCGGTGATGTCAGGCTATGAATTCTGGTGCTTGCCATGATGAACCATGCTAGCCAAGTTGGCCATCGTAGTGTACTATGTGGTGTTCTGCAAGGCTGCAATGGGGCTATAGTGTAACATGCAATGCAGGGCTACAACAAGGCTACGGTGTATTGTGTAGTGTAGGGTGGAAACTAGGCTATGGTGTACCATGTGATGTAGGGTTGCAATAGGGTCATGATGTACCATGCAATGCAGGGCTACAATGGAACTACAATGTACCATGCAATGTAGTGCTACAATAGGGTTGTGGTGTACCGTACGATGCAACTATGCTCTCTATCGATGTGGTGTGCTTTGGGTCTCATTCGCCCACGGAGCTAAGTGCCAAGATGCCAAAATGCCAAATGCCAAATGAAAGTGCCAACTACCAACCTAGTGAAAATGGAGGCTAACCCCTAAAACATTAGGGAATAGGGGTATTTATAAGGCTAGGGTTAACCAAAAATGTGGATCAAGTGGCATGTGGTAGTGTGGTAAGTGGGACTATGAGAAAAATTCCAAAAAATTTCTAATTCCAGAGGTAACCAAAAAAAAGTTCAAAAATTTTCTAACTCTGGTTGGTACGCTCACCTCGTATTATGCATAGGACACAAGATGCTGCCTAACAATAGGGCATAACATAGACACTTGAAAGAATTTGGTAAAAATTGCAATCCTTGTTCTTGCTATGCTAGCTATGCTCTAGAGCGTAGCAGGGGCAATGGGAGCATAACACAACACTTAGAAAAATTTCTACAACTTGCTACACTCACCCTGTGTTACACATGAGATGCATACCTTAGCAGTTAAAATAAATTTTGCAAAACTTGTGTCTTGTACTAGCTATGCTAGCTATGCTCTAAAGCATAACAGGGGCAATGGGAGCATAGCACAACACTTTAAAAAAAATTTGCAGCTTGCTACACTCACCCCGTCTTACATGCAGGATGTGTAACTTAGCAATTAGAAAATATTTTGCAAAACTAGTGTCTTGTGCTAGCTATGCTACTACGCTCTAGAGCATGGTAGGGGCAATGGAAGCATAGCACAACACTTAGAAAAAATTATGTAGCTTGCTACACTTACCCTGTGTTATGTGCGAGACATGTAACTAAGTAGTTAGAAAATTTTTACACAATTGGTAGTTGAAGCTAACTACACTCAACATTTAGAAAATCTTGGGCAAAGTTCCACCATCTTGACAATAAGCCAAATTCGTAGTTGAGACACTAATACCCGAAATTTTATAGTGTTTCATGTATAGTAACCCTCTAAATTTGGGCATCCATCTCACCTTAATTTGGTAGTGAACTTGCAGCAAATTTACATCAAATTTGCAGCCATTTTGTAGCCATTTCATAGCCAATTTGCAAGAAAATCATAGCCAATTTGCAGCCCCATTCATAGCATAACGATCTTATAAAAGCTAGCCTCCAACACCATTTATAAGTTTAAAAATATTTTGGGCATACAAGCAATTTTGGTTCATCATTTTTTACAAGAGTCAACACTTACACAATTCAACAATTCCAAGCAATTTGTATACACATAGTTCCACACTTGGGGCATTTTCAAGCACTTAAGAGCTCTTGCAAGTTTCCATACTTGCACTCTCTTAAATCCCAACATGGAAGCATTGTATCCTTGAGTGACCCTACTTGTAGAACTAAGGTTACAATAGTAAAGGAAGGTTTGATAGCATCAAGAGTGGCTTAGCACTTGGATCATGGAGTAGATCACATCAACTTCAACTGGCTTTGAACTTCTACATAAGTGAACCCCCTTTTTGCTCATCCAAGCATCATTTATACACATTTCTCTAACTTATTCTTTATTCTTTCTTAATAAAGTTTTAAGCTTTTAGTTTTACATTTAAAATTAAATTTATTTTCTATGTATTATTTGGATTTGTTTATATTTCCATGTTTTGCATCACATAAGTCCTTGGTTGATCTACTGGACTAGCTAGGATGCCTTGAATTCCATTTTTATCATGGAGGCCCTAGGGATTTGAGGTTAGGCAACTGCTTGCACTAAAGATCCTTAGTTTTCTTCCAACAATTGAGGTTTTCAATTGCAACAAGAATGTGATATGAGTAGACTAACTTGTATTTTGGCATAGAGGAAGTTATAAAACTCATTGATTATGAAAAAATCTAGGTTCTTACCCCTCTACTTCAGTGATTATCTATGCTCAATGATAGTTCGGTCTTTTGGGTCATAACTGCACATTGCATCTTGACTGGAAGCCATGTAAGTAGGTTGAGTGATAATATGGTTGATTTACAAAAGAGCATTAACTGGGTATTCAACTAAGTTATGAATTAAAAGTTTTGGCAATTGAAAATGCTCAATGTATAAAAGATTTTGCCTATGGGATATGGTGGAAATTGCAACTACAAGAGCAATGCAAATGGCAATGGAAGTGTTGTACACTACATTGGTAAAATTGATTAATTAATTTTATTAAAATCTTTTTTGATGCTTTGCAGTGTAGGGAATAATGGCTATGTTGCAAATTGTTGTTAGAAAAATTACAATAAAAATGTCTTGAGCAAGTCACTAGTTTTTATGTTAGGTTCACTTAACCTAGCCTATAGTGTAAAAATATTCTAGGCTTTTTAAAAATATATTGGGCCTATAGGAGAATCTCAACCAAAAATTTTTGCAAAATTATTAGTGAAAGAGCAATGAGAAAATACACTTGCCTCTAGGAAAACCTAAAGGAAAATTTTGAAAATAGCAACTACAGATAGTTGTGTTTTTCATGTTGGGCTTTACAAAGTTCAATAATTGTCTTGAAAATTGCAAATCACCCAAACCTACTGTAATTTATACACTAGGCTTGGAAAAGCTAGCACTTAGCGTAAAAATAACAAATTTATATTAGGCGATAATTTTTGTATTGAGTTTTTAGGAAAAATCCCAAAACTAATTTTTATATTAAACAAGAAATAAAATCAAGTTGCAAGACAACATTGACTTTAGAAAAAAAACCAACACATAATTGCAGTGTTAAGGCTATTCTACTTTTGAGAAGAATCCTAAAGTAAAATTTTAAAGTTTTATCTTAAACACAAACACATAAAAATAAATCCAAGGGGGGAAGGTAGAGTAGGATTGGATGAAAAATTTAGGTGGAGGTCCTCCTTCTAGTACCAAAAGCTATAACACTTGAAAAATTTGATGCTTTAGGGACAAAGATTTTAGAGTGAAACAACTTATCTTCAAATCCTATGAGCCTTAAGAAAAGGATTTGAAGCACCTTGGATAGTCTTGTTGATCACCCAGGGACTTACAATTTGTAAAATAATGTGATTAAATAAAATATAAATGTAGATCTAGAAATAAAGAAACTAAAAATAAATTTACATTGAACAAACGAACTACATTTTTTTATTAAAATAATAAAATCATTTGCAGGAACAAAGTTTTAAAAAGTACAAATTTATGTCCTTTGGATGCACAAAGAGCCAAATGGAGGATGCTTAGTTTCCAATGTAGTCCACAAGATGCTTTTTGTAGTCAACTTTACTATTTGAAAATTCCAAGTTTTTTACTTCTAAAGTTTCTTGTTGGTTTCTCCAATATTGAGATTTGTGCTATGGATGATAGAATGGTTATAGACTCTTGGTAGATTTACACTACACTAAAAGTCCCAATGTTCAACCAAATGCCAAAATGCCCAAAATTCCCTTCAATGTGATCAACTTTGGTTTAAATAGATCATTTGGTGACTAATTCAACGTTGCAAATATTTTCCATGATTGTTGACAAATTGCTGCAAAATTCTAGTGTGTGCAGGTCATTCTTAGACATTGCATTTTCTCAATTTGGAAACTTTTCATGCTTTTTACACTGGCTTCATTGTTGCCTAGCTTAAAAATTCAAAGTGAAAATTTATATGCCAGCTTTGCAACCTTCCCAACATAAAAATTCGAAGTCCAAATTTATACACTGGCCTTGTAGGTTACTCTAGCATATAAACTACTACGGCTAGCATAAAAATTAAAAATTACCCAAATTTGATAATTTTAGTCTTTCCAAGCCTAGGTATATGCAAAATACATTTTTTTTTCTACCTATAAGAAGAGGCATTCATAACTCATTAAGCATTTTTTAGCTTCCATAAGCTAAGATCTATGATATTGCAACCTATGAACTACACATTTTACATTTTACATTGAAAATTCTAACTCAAATTCTAGTGGTGAAGGTTGCAACACCAAGGATTGGGGAAAATAAGGTAATTGTTTCTATAATTATTTTTCCATCAAATTACAATCAATATTATTCATGGGTGTCAACATGGATTTTCTTTGTAGTGTTTCAATGGGATTATCTTTCTACATGCTAATTATACCTAGATTATAATAGCAAGCTTTGAAGGAAAGGTATTTAAGTTATCCAGATTTGTGGCTCTGTATTTGATAGCTTTAGAAGTAGGGCATCATATATGGAAAAAAATTTTATAGTATGATTATAAGCATAAGGAGGTTTTCCCTCTAAAATTTAACTTTTGGGAATTCATCAACTTAGGGCATCTAAGAGAAATGGCTAGAAGATATAGAGGGTAATAAAGTTTTCCTCTAGCTCTAAGAAAAATATATTAATTTGCTAAAGAAAGAAAGTTTCATTAACTAGATAAAATATATGTAGTCTATCTTAGAACAACCAAAAAAGAGGTAAATCAAGCTAAAGATGAAGCTCCAATGTAGCTAAAAAAATGCCTATCAATGAAGCTATTGACCATAGCCTATGATGCTCTAGTTATTGAAGTATGTAGATGGATAGAAGATAGGGATCACCCCTTGGCAAGAAACTTCTTAGAATAATCCTTCACTCAAATGAAAGAAAATTATTTTTCTTGGAAGCTACAAGAATCAAAGAATATAATGTCTAATGAAAGGTTTTCCCTTGACAAAGTAAAATACATAAGAGCCAAAGCCATTAGAAAAACAAGAGTTAAGCAAGAAAGGACCAAAAAAATAGCTACAACAACAACAATGACAACGACTAGAGTAACAAAGTTTAAAAGAGCTACAACAGTAACAACTTTTGAAATAATAGAACTTAAAGGAACAAAAACAATATTTAGAACAAAAACATGAAGAAGGAGGAAGCTCATCTTCAGCCCTCAATTTTTTATCAAGATACTTAATGTAAGGCATTTTCTAGTCCTTTAAAGTAAAATAAAAAGAAGGGTACATCATCCTTATCTAGAAGCTACTCACAAAGCAGGAGATGAAATCTAGTGCCATCTTTCAGTATAAGGATGATGATCCATAAACTAGAAAGCAAAAGCTCATGATGTCTCATCAAGATATGTCAAACATTGTAGCTATTTTGATTAAAGATTTGACACACATAGTTGATCATCAAATAGCTAAGCTTAAAGAATTTCTTGTGCAAAAGGAACATGAGACATCAATGTTGTGAGATGAATTAAAAAGCTCTAGAGAAACAAAAGTAGTTGAAATTAATGATTACTATCAAAGAATCATTACTAGATAATAAGAAGCAAAAAGTAGCTTAGATGAAAGAAAGACTAGCTATGATAAGCTTAGAGTTAGAGTAGGTTAGGAAAGGTACAGCTGCAGATTATTCATACCTATCTCTACCAAGTTTCATGGAAATAATCATTGAAATAAATTATAGCAAAGAATGTATGAAGAAAACAAGGAATGAAATTACTAAAATTTGAGAAAAATAAGCCATATTTATGCATATGAACAAAAATTCAATAGAATTGTTTGATTTAGATAGATCTAAAAGAGAGTTGTTACCTCAATACAAACAGGGTTTTTTTGGATATGATGATGATGGTAGTTATCAAAATCATGAATGAAACTACCAAGAAGATGCTAGAATTGGAATATTTTTATGCAAGTGCCGGAGCTACTTTAACAAAAATAACTAATTCCTTAACTAAATCATGTTTGGGAGAAACAACCATTCAAGAAGTTTTAAAGAGGCTTAATGACACTAAACTAGATATGATGAATTTGACTATTAAGGCTCTTCTCAATCATGGAATATTATCTTAATAGCTATCAATTGGAGAGCTTTAGATTGAGAGAATGAAGAAAATTTTGAAGAAATCAAATAGCTATCAAATGATCTATAGATATATGAGAAGAATGTAAGATAATTGGAGCCTTAGCCCTTGTAATGACTGTAATTTCTAGTGGCTAATATATAAAGCCTAGAGAAGAAGTTTGGCAAGAAACTTTTAGAGGGAGGAATTTGGGAAAAGAAAAGCTTGTAAAAAGAATATTTTTCAATTTTATTTTAAAAAAGTTCTATCTATTTCCTATATTTTTTATTTTTCAATTAGCAATTATATTAAATACCTGTTTCTTATATATCTAACCTAGTCATTACATAGCTATGTTTCTATGCAATGTCAGTTTTTGAATAGGTTATTTTCTCTATGAGATGAGGTTTAACTTGTTTTTATTATTCTAGTTGAATAAAATAGCTTTTATAAGTGTCCATTCTAAATTATTTTAACATAGAAATAGTGTCATTTTTTATACAGTTCTAAGCTTTATGAATAATTTAATTTCCTCACTTTCTTGCTATGTTTAGCTATCCTTTTATGATTTAGCTTTAGGAAGTTAGCTAACAAATATCTTAGAATTAAAGAATGACATATTTTATAAAATCACTCATTTGTTATATTAGTTATGGGAGATTTAAGACTAGACCTATAGGGAAACTATTCAATTACCTTTAATTATGTTAAGAGGTAGCTACATGCAATAGCCATTAGATACATATAAGATAACATGTTCTTAGGAATATTTTCCATTTTCAAATATAATTAGCCATATAAAAGCTCATTTAAACCAATGGAAGCTATTTGGAGGCATCTGTATCTTGGTGGTACTAGAGACTAGCAACCACCCAAAATAAGTAATCATAATAAGCTATTTTTTGTGGTAAAGTCATTCCTCTGCTATAGTACTTTCCATCTTTATTAAATCAAATTCTTGTAAAATCACCAACCATTGTATGACATGTGGGTTCATCACTAGTTTATTCAATGGAAAATGAATAGCACTATGATTAGTATGTACAAAGAGAGGATATCCAATCTCATAGTACCTAAATTTCTCAAGAGCATACATCACTATCATTAGCTCTTTCTTTGTTTTGGTGTAAATAAGTTGGGTACTTGCAATGATTCTACTCATATAGTGGATATAATATGGAAATTTTTTATCATTCATTTGTGTAAGTACCACTTCAAAGAAAAAATTAGATGCATCTATCATGATGTAGAAGGGTTTGGACCAATCTAGTGCTTGTAGAATTGGTGTTTCCGCATGCTTCTATTTCAAGAGTTATAATGCTCATTTACATCCATTAATTCATTCAAATGGTATGTACTTATTAAGCTCCACCAATGACTTGGATATTTTTGAAAAAAATTTAATGAATATTTTGTAGTAACTAGCATGTCAAAGGAATGGCCTTAAACCTTTTAACTATTTAAGGTTGTCTTGATATTTCTTGGATTACCCTTACTTTTTTTAGATCTACCTCAATACCTTTTTCTCAAATTTAGTGTTCCAAGACAACATCCTTCTAGACCATTAGATGGCTTTTATAATAGTTGAGCTTAAGGTTGGTTTCCACATATCATTTTAGAACCTACTCAAGATGATTTGGTGTTTGTTAAAAATTCACACCATAGGTGCAAAAGTCATTCATAAATACCTCTATACCACTAATAATTTAATATGCTCAATATAATATGTTGTAATGTGTAGGAGCATTACACACAAAAAAAGAACATCTTTTTGTATGAAAAATTTTCGTAGGGACTTCTGAACATTATTTTAACTTAATCTAATGGAGTGATTTGATTTTGATTATAGCAACTATATCTATCCAAAAAAACTACTACAATTATGTCCAACACCTAATTCATAAATGACAAAGGAAACTGATCCTTGAAAATGGCCATATTCAACAACTTGAAATCTATATAGACCCTTCATTACCTACCTTTCTTAGGTACTATGATATGTTGGCTTACACACTTAATGTCTACCACAAGATAGATAAATCTATCCTTAAGGAGATTTTCTACCTTTATTCTTATGACCTATTTTAGTTTTGGGTTTAATCTTCTTTGCAACTATCTATTGGGCTCAATGGTGGAATCCCTATAGATCCTATGTTGGAATATGTATGGATCAATTCCTATTATCTTGTCATATGATCAAGAAAATATTGTTAACCATCTATTAACCACCTTTATCAGCTCTTCTCTCTAGTCCTTACTAAACTAGGCATTGATGATTACTAGTTTTTCATTATTTAGAAAAACATACTTTAAACATTATGGGAATGTTTTGAATTCCAAGGATTTTAGAATTTTTAACTTTTTCTTATCTACTTCTATTTTCCTTTTAATTTTTATTCCTAAGAGTTAGTATCTAATTTTCTCCATTTTATTCATCTTATAAATGTATTTAGAAAAACATACTTTAAACATTATGGGAATGTTTTGAATTCCAAGGATTTTGGAATTTCTAACTTTTTCTTATCTACTTCTATTTTCCTTTTATTTTTTATTCCTAAGAGTTAGTATCTAAATTTCTCCATTTTATTCATCTTATAAATGTAAGAACTTGTAATTTTTCTTTTGGTTCCATGCATATTATTCAAGTAGAGTTAGCCAATACATCATGACATCAACAATATCATCAAACATAACAAATGAGATAGCCATAGGCAATGACCAATAGATGGTACTAAGGGTATACTAGAAGGGGCTAAGGAGAACTTACATCTTCACCTATGGGACCACTGATGTCACTTGGTACCTGTACCATAACAAAACACATGTTTAACAAATAATCAACAAAATATGCAATCAAATTACAAACTATAAATTTAAAAAATTAAACTAAAATATGCTTAAAAATAAGCAAAATTAGGAGGGTTTAGCTACAACCTTTTCTAATGGAAGATTCCAAAGACCAACCTCCAATTGATGGAGGATTTGATTCTTGGTCATGTGGACCAAGTCCACCTCTCCGAGATTGATTCCTATTAAGATGTTGCTTTCATCGATTTCTATCCATGTAGGTGGCTCCCCCAAAAAAGTTCCAATATTCACCTCCCTAGAAGTAGTAGAGACCTAAGGAGATGGAAAATCATCAATGGTTAGAGAACTTTCAAAACATTTGAAGACTTCCTCTGCCTAAATCTCCTTCATGAATAGCTCCAACTGCATCGTTCAATAAACTCCTCCTTTAACCACATGAGGTAGGCTTCACATTAAACCTTGTATTTCTTCTTGTGATCTTTATATGTTCAGTCCCACTCAAGAACCCAAGCACAATAGTCTCTTTACTCCCTAGCCTTATTAGCTGGCAAGTCCATCTGCAATTTTTTCTTTTCAACCTCCCTGGCAAGTGCAACCTTTCCATGGATGAAATTCCAATACCATGTCCACTTCATCTCTTTGGTTTGCATGAAACTCTTATTGGCCACTTGGACCTCCACAAATTCCTTACGATCCTTGAGATTCCTATTAGCCTCAACTAGCTTCTTTTTTTGTTTTTTCAACACTACAACATGTTCCCATAGGAACTCATTGGAAAATTGAACTTCCCATGAATTTTTGGAACATGAAAATGCACAATCAGTTGCACTTTCATACAAATTTCATGCTACATTCTTCACATCTGAGAGCAAGCTTGGTAAGTCATCAATCTCAACAAGGCAGTTGGGATCCCATCTAAGTTTAAGTGCTGAAAACAACACAAAAAGATACATGCAAAAATAATAAGTAACCAAATAACCAAGAAATAACAAAACAACTAAAACAATGTGACTATAAAACAAAACAAAAAACTAAAAATGCATACACAAGCTAAGTTCTTACTAACATCAAGAGCAACCTATTACAACCAAACAATAATGCCCTTAGCCATTCCCTACATAAAATTCCTCTTATCAAGAGTGTTCACCCATGGCTTCATGAAAAACATGGAGGTTGAGTGATGGGCTAAGGTTTAGTAGCTATAGCAAGCATAACAACCAATAAATGATTAAGGAAAAGCTACTAGGATAATGCAAAAAACAAAATGCATACATACTTGGAGCATCATCTAGGATAATGATAGGGGATTCACCTAGCTATGAAGGATCAAATATGGATTTAAATTCATTTAATGTGACATTGGATAACCCCTCTTCCTCATGGCATTGTAGGATCTTCTCCTCTAGGTGTTTTTCTCTACCTTCCCTGCTATTTCTTAGGCTACCAACTCTTGTTGCTTGCCTACAAGAATAACAAGAGCAAAATGTAATATAACTTAGCATGTCTTGCCTAAAATGAAATAATAATATGACCTTATAATATAACAATGAAAAAAAACTAAAAAACCCAAACTAAAACATACCTGTGACCATGTCCAATGCTTGGCCAAGTCTAACCATGAACCTCCTCTTTGAGGATTGCTCGATCACTGGTGCTACCTCCTCAATCATGGGCCTCTTAAATTTAGCTCTAGCTAAATCTTTAGCTTCAACCCACAATTTCTTGGCCCTATCAACATTCACACGATCAACTTGGGACTCAATCCCCATGCTATTAAGGGAATCATAACAATTTTTGGGGTATCAAAGCCTATGACAAAGTCATCAATATAATTGGCAACAAATGGATGAACATCTTTGAAAATAGTATCCATTCATCTTTGAAACTGAGTTGGTGCATTCTTTAAACCGAATGGCATGACTATCCATTCGAACAGACCTTGAGGCGTATTGAATGCTATCTTGTGAATATCTTCTTCGGCTATTTTAATTTGATGGTAACGGCTCTTGCAATCAAATTTGCTGAATACCTTCTTTCCTGCAACAATTTGAATTAATGCTTCCTTGTTGGGTAGAGGCCATTTGATGTCTATTGTTACTACATTCAAAGTAATATAGTTAATCACCATCCTTGCTTTTCCTCTGGTGATTTTAGCATGATTCCTGACAATAAAACTTGAACAAGCATAATTAGATTGAGATTTTTGAATCAATCCTTTTTCCAAAAATTCTACTAGTTGCTTCGCCATTTCTTCGGTATCTTGTTGATTTAAGACCATCACCTTGCACTAGACTAGGATATTATGCACAGTTGGAATGTGTGCTTTGGGGCTATCCTTGTCCCAAAATTCCAATGGATGTTCACAACAACATTTCTGCAATTCTTTGAAGCACTGGCTATAGCATCATTCTTCATCATCATTCAAATCAATCTGCACTTTCTTTAATTGCTGAACTCTAGCATACTTTTGTTGTGCTATATCTTCTATCTCATATTGCGTTATGACTTGCTTTAATGAAGGATTTTCAGGACTGAAAGTTGAGCGCACCTGAGGATGCTTATTTCTTTGCATTTGAGCTGGAATTCTACTCAAAATGATCTTTGGAAGATCATCCTTTTGTGGCGAAGAACAAAAAATCATTTCATGACCAACTGTATATGGTCCTAGACTATCCATAAAGAAAGCTCCTAATCCAATATCAAACCCACTATCGGAAATCTAGACAAAATTTGTTTTTCCCACATATTCATCATTTAGTGAGATTGGCACATCAAAAGGAAAATGTGTGAGCTGACGAACACCATTCATAGTATCTAATGGAACTACTTTATGTGTCATCCAATTCTCAAGAACATCTTTATGACAAAAATTTAATGTTGCCCCAGTATCAATAAATGCTTGATATTTTCTCCATTTCTCTTTACCATCTATTGCAACTTTAACTAGAACCAACAAAATGCTATGTAATGAAAGAAAATGCTTGATTTGATGTCTTACTTGAGGGTCAACCTGAGGTTTCTTTTCTTGCACCCAATTTCCTAATTCAGCTGCAGCTGGAAACTACTTTTGGTAAGGTGTTGCTAGGAACTTTGGCAATTTTTGATGAATAGTTGTCAGAATCTCTTCTTCGTCAGATTCATCTTCTGATGCGGCTTTTAGCAGTGTTTCTCTACATCCAACAGTGGATGAAATGCTTGAGTCACGATCTCCAAATTATTCTTCTATATGCGCTGTACCTGCTTCTTTCTTTGATGAGTCTGACCATACCAGTTCCTCATTTACCCATGTATTAACTTCTTCATCTAGATCTTGAAGATCTATCTCCGAAAACCATTCCTCATTATTTGATTGCATCATAAAACTTCTTTGAACTTCTTTAACAATTTTTGACGATGCATCACTTTCTGTTTCTTCTTCATGACTACTTTGTTCTGATTGGTCTGAAAGGACTTGAATAGCATAGATCTTTTCTTCTGGAGCTTTGGCTTCTAGATCTTCAACTGGTTCCCATTCATTAAGGTAACTTTCAAAAAATTATTTTATTTTATGATCAGGCTTTTTCTGCGGACACTCATGAGCATAATGACCTTGATTTTTACATGAAAAACAAGTTACCTTCTTTCAATTGAAAGGACCTCTTCATTTCTTAGCAAAGAAATGCTTTGGATTTGGCTTGAAAGATCTCTTCCACTTTCTTCTTGTGAACCTTGGCTAATACCCCCTTTGATATGGCTTTCTTGCAAACTTTCTTCTTCTTGGATTTCTTGATGGAGCTCTTGGAGGTTTTCCAGAGACATCTATACCATCTAAGTTAGCACAAACTTCTGCTGACGGTAATAATGTATGTAACTAAACATGATAACATGCCATTTGCAATTCTTGCCTAACCATATGCACAATATCTGTAAAATATGTCAAAGACATATCTATATTTTTCTCCATAGCTTTATATAACACCATTTGCCTAAGCTTTGCACGCAAACTTCCTAAATATAGATATGGAATCATTTGATCTCTATGTAGCACTAATCTATAGATTTCATTTGCATATTAGGCACTAAATTGCTCAAAATATTTTAAATCTTGTAACTTTCTCTGACTCAACATCAATTTATCCTTTAACCATAAATTTGCAGATAAATCTACTATAAATTCTGTGACTAATGCAACAAACACACCTTGTAATCTAGTAGCTATGACTTGTTGTTGTTGATCCTACATTGAACTTTCCCACCAATGGTGAATCTTGCCACTTGCTCTGGTGAAGGCTCCTAAGATTACCGTTGCTTCATCTAGTCTAAGGACTTGCATGGTTATGCGAAGCTAATCTACCCAAAGTTGTATAGCATGCAAAACTTATTTTGGTGGAAAATAATCAATATCAATTATCGGAATTGTTGAAGCTGGCCATTGTTGAAAAGCTGTGAATGCTGGAGGTGGATTTGTTGGATTTTGGTTCCATGGAGGTTGAGCATAAACTCTTCTTGCCATCATAATGTGTTGTTGACAATCTTCGGTTGGCTCAGAAGGGCCTGAGCCAGACTCTACCTCCTTAGGTGCTTTTTCTTTCTTCTCTATCTACAAACATTTGATCTTTTCAAATAATAGCTAATCTCTTGGATCTGTTATTTGAGGTGTCTTGTCTTTGACTGCAACTTCTTTTTCTTCAATTTGCTTAACTGGTTCTTTAACTGATGGAAGTATCAAACAATTTTCCCATGTATATCTATCTTCTAATTGTTGTTTCATCACCCTCGCTTACTAACATTTCTGCTCTTTTTCTTCTTGAATTATTTGTGCAATGTCTTCATAAGTCGTTAAATGCTCTTGCATATCTTGAGACAACTAGTTAACTCCATTTTCAACACGACTTGCTTGATCAGATATGCACATAATATGCTGAGAAGCATATGATGTCCAGTGACATAAGTAGTTGAGCTATCTTACCGTGTCTTGCTGGTCATTAGGGCTAGCAACTGAATGTTCTAACATATAACTGCAATCAGCTCTTGTAGATGGAAGATTTTCTTGTGATGAAGTTGTGTGATATGCTCCCTGAGACGGCCAATTTCCTCCTTGCAGCAGTCTTCGATTGCCCACTTGTTTATAAGAGGGCTGCATCATGAGAATTGCAGCACAAACATCATAATTTGGAGAGGCTGAGGATGTGGATGCTTCTGCAAACTTTTGGGATGGTAGTACTGTTGGTAATGCTTCCAACGTAACCTTTTCTGATCTACCAAATTGTTGAATAGGATATTGACTCCATCTTCTTTTTGGCTTCTCCACTGTATTGAATTCTTGATCTTGAAGCAAATTCTGAATCCATGGAAAACTCTGAATATAATTAGGTGCATTAATGGCTCTTCTGCATGCGAGCAAGTGTTGGCTTCCTTTTGGGAATTGAACTCCCCATTTCAGCTTGTGATTCATGAGAATAGTACTGGATAACTAGTACGTTCTGCGAACAGCTATAGCAGCATAAATAGAACCTGGAAGTAAATCAACACCATGGATTTCTATACACAACAATAAAGCATTGGTTATATAATCATCAGTTAGGGCTAACTGGAAATTCGGCTGAACTACACAAAGTGCATCTGAATCAAGAGTGCCTTTTAACTAACAGATCTTAGCTAATTCCCAAGCTGTTTCTGGATCTTGACTTATACCATTGTCAATAATTCGACTATCTAACAATGTCACCACATATTCAGCTCCAATGTTATAACTAAACTTTGGACTAACAATAATATCAATCTGTCCTAGATGAACATAAGCATAATTTTGTGCCTTCCACTTCTCAACTTCTTCCTCCATAAATAAAGGCAATAACACTGGTCTAACTCCTTTACCTTTGATATCCATCAAAGCTTTAGATTGCTTGATGGATGTTGCCATGTAGGCTGAGAATGTATTTGCAAAATTATAAATTTCTTCTTTTGGAACTTCTGGAAACTTCAAATCTCTATGTCCTCCTGACATAAACGACTTTTTCTTTAGAAAGGCTTCTGAAAACAGTAGAATGGCTTGATGATCCGTACTTTTCTCTTCTGGAGGATATGCGGCTGCATGTGAATCTTACCATCTTGAATTGCTACTCCTAAGAACTCAATAGCCTTTTTACCAATTTGAAATTTTCTGGCATAGGCAAATAACACAATTCCATGCTGCAAACAAAGCTATGTTTCAACGCCTAATCTTGCGACTAGGAGAAATCTAGGAAGAAAGATGATGAAGCATAGTCAGTCATGTCCTCAGATCAGTCAAGAACTTGGAGTATTGTTATCATCCAAATCATTTCCAGTCGTTTTTGAAATTGAAGAGCTACTTGATTCTGATAATGATAATGTTGATACTAGTCTACATGTGTCTTATTTAGTAGAATCGTATGATAAGTTTGGTAGGAAGTATGTGTATCCACCGACCCCGATAGGAGATCTATATCCTGATGATGAAGGAGCAAGTCCATTTGAATAGGAAGATAAGTTGTTGCTACAACAAATTGCTCCAAGAGAAAAGAGGGTCTATGATGAATACTATTCTCCAGTTTATGATGAAGAAATAGAGTTAGCAGAAGATGCAGAAGAATTTTTGTAGGTTAGATATAACATTTTTAATATGTTAGTACAAGCTGCCACAGCGGATCTAGATGAAGTAACACCAAACTATGATTCTGAGTTAAAAGATGCTGATGATGCTAATGATGCTGAGTTAGAAGATGATGGAGATTCAATGTTTAGACCTAGGATAAATATGCTTAGATCAAGAAGTGTGCAAGCACAAGAAGCAGAAGAGAAAAGTATGGATCATCAAGCCATTCTACCATTTTCAAAAGCCTTGCTAAAGAAAAAGCTGTTAATGTCAGGAGGACATAGAGATCTGAAGTTTCCAAAAGTTCCAAAAGAAGAAATTTATAATTTTGCAAATACATTCTCAGCCCGCATGGCAACATCCATCAAGCAATCTGAAGCTTTGCTAGATATCAAAGGTAAAGGAGTTAGACCAGTCTTATTGCCTTTATTTACAGAGGAAGAAGTTGAGAAGTGGAAGGCACAAAATTATGCTTATGTTCATCTAGGACAGATTGATATTATTGTTAGTCCAAAGTTCAGTTATAACATTGGAGCTAAATATGTGGTGACATTGTTAGATAGTCGAATTATTGACAATGGTATAAGTCAAGATCTAGAAATAGCTTGGGAATTAGCCAAGATCTATCAGTTCAAAGGCACTCTTGATTCAGATGCGCTTTGTGTAGTTTAGCCGAATTTCCAATTAGCCCTAACTGATGATTATATAACCAATGCTTTATTGTTGTGTATAGAAATCCATGGTGCTGATTTACTTCCAAGTTCTGTTTATGCTGTTATAGCCATTCGTGAAACGTACCAGTTATCAAGTACTATTCTCATGAATCACAAGCTGAAATGGGGAGTTCAATTCCCAAAACGAAGCTAGCACTTGCTCGTGTGTGGAAGAATCATTAATGCACCCGATTATATTCAGAGTTTTCCATAGATTCAGAATTTGCTTCAAGATCAAGAATTCAAGACAGTGGAGAAGCCGAAAAGAAGATGGAGACAATATCCTATTCAAAAATTTGGTAGATTGGCAATGGTTACGTTGGAAGCATTACCAGAAGTACTACCATCCTAGAAGTTTGCAAAAGCATCCACATCCTCAGCCTCTCCAAATTATGATGTTCGTGCTGCAATTCTCATGATGCAGCCCTCTTATAAACAAGTGGGCAATTGAAGACTGCTGCAAGGAGGAAATTGGCTGCCTCAAGGAGCGTATCACACAACTTCATCACAAGACAATCTACCATCTACAAGAGCTTATTGCAATTATATGTTAGAACATTCAGTTGCTAGCCCTAATGACCAGCAAGACACTATAAGATAGCTCAACTACTTGTGTCACTGGACGTCATATGCTTCTTAGCATATTACGCGCATATCTGATCAAGCAAGTCGTGTTGAAAACGGAGTTAACTAGTTGTCTCAAGATATGCAAGAGCATTTAACGACTTATGAAGACATTGCACAAAGAATTCAAGAAGAAAAAGGGCAGAAACGTCAACAAGCGAGGGTGATGAAACAACAATTACAAGATAGATATACATGGGAAAATCGTTTGATACTTCCATCAGTTAAAGAACCAGTTAAGAAAATTGAAGAAAAAGAAGTTGCAGTCAAAGCCAAGATGCCTCAAATAATAGATCCAAGAGATCAGTTGTTACTTAAAAATATCAAACGTTTATAGATAGAGAAGAAAGAAAAAGCACCTAAGGAGGAAGAGTCCGGCTCAAGCCCTTCTGAGCCAACCGAAGATTGTTGACAACACATTATGATGGCAAGAAGAGTTTATGCTCAGCCTCCATGGAACTGAAATCCAACAAATCCACCTTTAGCATTCACAACTTTTCAACAATAGCCAGCTTCAACAATTCCGATAATTGATATTGATTATTTGCCACCAAAAGAAGTTTTGCATCCTATACGACTTTGGATAGATCAACTTCGCATAGTCATGCAAGTCCCTAGACTAGATGAAGCAACAGTAATCTCAAGAGCCTTCACCAAAGCAAGTGGTAAGATTCGCCATTGGTGGGAAAGTTCAACGCAGGATCAATAGCAACAAGCCATAGCTACTAGATTACAAGGTGTGTTTGTTGCATTAGTCACAGAATTTACAGTAGATTTATCTGCAAATTTATGATTAAAGGATAAATTGATTTTGAGTTAGAGAAAGTTACAAGATTTAAGATATTTTGAGCAATTTAGTGCCGAATATGCAAATGAAGTCTATAGATTAGCACTGCATAGAGATCAAATGATTCCATATCTATATTTAGGAAGTTTGCCTTCAAAGCTTGGGCAAATGGTGTTATATAAAGCTATGGAGAAAAATATAGATCTTTCTTTGACATATTTTACAGATATTGTACATATGGTTAGGCAAGAATTGCAAATGGCATGTTATCATGTTTAGTTACATACATTATTACTGTCAGTAGAAGTTTGTGCCAACTTAGATGATATAGATGTGTTTGGAAAACCTCAAAGAGCTCCATCAAGAAATCCGAGAAGAAGAAAGTTTGTAAGAAAGCCATATCAAAAGGGGTATCAGCCAAGGTTCACAAGAAGAAAGTGGAAGAGATCTTTCAAGCCAAATCAAAGCATTTCTTTGCTAAGAAATGAAGAGGTCCTTTCAATCGAAAGAAGGTAACTTTTTTTTCATCTAAAAATCAAGGTCATTATGCTCATGTGTCCGAAGAAAAAGCCTAATCATAAAATGAAAGCATTTTTTGAAAGTTACCTTAATGAATGGGAACCAGTTGAAGATCCAGAAGTCGAAGCTCTAGAAGAAAAGATCTATGCTATTCAAGTCCTTTCAAACCAATCAGAACAAAGTAGTCATGAAGAAGAAACAGAAAGTGATGCATCGTCAAAAATTGTCGAAGAAGTTCAAAGAAGTTTTATGATGCAACCAAATAATGAGGAATGGTTTTTGTAGATAGATCTTCAAGATCTAGATGAAGAAGTTAATACATGGGTAAATGAGGAATTGGTATGGTCAGACTCGTCAAAGGAAGAAGTAGGTATAGCGCATACAGAAGAACAGTTTGGAGATCGTGACTCAAGCATTTCATCTACTTTTGGATGTACAGAAACACTGCTGAAAGCCACGTCAAAAGACGAATCCGACAAAGAAGAGATTCCGACAACTATTCATCAAAAATTGCCAAAGTTCCTAGCAACACCTTACCAAAAGAAGTTTCCAGTTGCAGCTGAATTAGGAAATTGGACGAAAGAAAAGAAACCTTAGGTCGACCCTCAAGTAAGACATCAAATCAAGCATTTTCTTTCATTACATAGCATTTTGTTGGTTTCAGTTAAAGTTGCAATAGATGGTAAAGAGAAATGGAGAAAATATCAAGCATTTATTAATACTGGGGCAACATTGAATTTTTGTCATAAAGATGTTCTTGAGAATTGGGTGACACATAATGCAATTACATTAGATACTATGAATGGTGTTCATCAACTCACACATTTTGCTTTTGATGTGCCAATCTCACTAAATGATGAATATGTGGGAAAAAAAAAATTTGTCCAGATTTTCGATAGTGGGTTTGATATTGGATTAGGAGCTTTCTTTATGGATAGTCTAGGACCATATACAGTTGGTCATGAAATGATTGTTTGTTCTTTGCCATAGAAGGATGATCATCCAAAGATCATTTTGAGCAAAATTCCACCTCAAATGCAAAGAAATAAGCATCCTCAAGTGCGCTCAACTTTCAATCATGAAAATTATTTGTTAAAGTAAGTCATAATGCAATATGAGATAGAAGATATAGCATAGCAGAAGTATGCTAGAGTTCAACAATTAAAGAAAGTACAGATTGATTTGAATGATGATGAAGAACGATGCTATAGCCAGTGCTTCGAAGAATTGTAGAAATGTTGTTGTGAACATCCATTGGAATTTTGGGACAAGGATAGCACCAAAGCACACATTCCAACTGTGCATAATATCCTAGTACAATCCAAGGTGATAGTCTTAAATTAGCAAGATACCGAAGAAATGGCGAAGCAACTAGCAGAATTTTTGGAAAAAGGATTGATTCGAAAATCTCAATCTAATTATGCTTGTTCAAGTTTTATTGTCAGGAATCATGCTGAAATCGCCAAAGGAAAAGCAAGGATGATGATTAACTATATTCCTTTGAATGTAGTAACAATTGACATTAAATGGCCTCTGCCCAACAAGGAAGCATTAATTCAAACTGTTGCAGGAAAGAAGGTATTCAGCAAATTTGATTGCAAGAGTGATTACCATCAAATTAAAATAGCTAAAGAAGATATTCACAAGACAGCATTCAATACGCCTCAAGGTCTGTTCGAATGGACAATCATGTCGTTTAGTTTAAAGAATGCACCATCTTAGTTTCAAAGACGAATGGATACTATTTTCAAAGATGTTCATCCATTTGTTTCCAATTATATTGATGACTTTGTCATATTTTCAGATACCCCAAAAGATCATATTTATCATTTACAGCAGTTTGCTAAGCTTTGTTTGTAGCATGGAATTGGGTTATCTGCCAATGCTAGAAAATTTCAAATTGGTAAAAAGGCTATTGAGTTCTTAGGAGTAACAATTCAAGATGGTGAGATTCACATGCAGCTGCATATCCTTCAAAAGATTGATCGGTTTCCAGATTAGTTAGCCAACAAAGATCAATGTTTGATATTCTTAGGTTGTGTTAACTATGTGTCCAGGCATATAGAAAAAATTTTAGATAAAACAAAAGAAATTCATTTGTGCAAAAATCAACAACCGTTTGTGTGGAAAAAAGTGACTACAGATCAAGTTAAGCAGCTTAAAGATGAATGTCAGAAGCTTCCACCATTAAAGCCAATTTTGCATGGTCCATTCATTCTCAATACGGATGCCAGTTATGATGCATGGGCAGTTGTTTTACTTCAAGCCAGCAATTCCAGAGAATTTGAACAAGTCTGTGCTTATGCTTCTGGGACATTTCAAAAGAATGAATGGAATTATTGGCCAGCAGAAAAAGAGATTTTGGCCGCTATTAGAGGTCTTGAAAAGTTTCACATCTATCTAATTGGTGAGCCATTTATCTTAAGAACTGATTCATCAAATCTAGCAACTCTGCTAAAAAGATGAATCGCCCCATCACCAAAACTTCAAAGGTTTGCATGGTGGTAGTTTTTACTAGCTCAATATAAGTTTTCTATTGAACGCATTCCAGGTATTTCAAATAGTCTTCCTGATGCATTAATCAGGGAGCTTAAACCACAAATCAAGATGTTCCAACCAGAGTCTAGTAGTAGTTCACTAAATGTCATGCAGGATAATGAAGATTGGAAGGTATGGCCGATAGAAACACTCGAAGATCGCGTCCGATGGGTTCGACAAGTTTCAACCTTGTTTCCTCAAGAATCAACTCTCATCCAATCCAAGTAGTATCCAACACTCGACTTCTTTGTAAACATGGTGGGACGGATAGATTGTATCATCAACAATCTTCACTGGAGTTGGCTGCAAGCTAAATTGTTAAATCATTTAACTTTAACAGATATGCTTGATAATCTGATTCTTATTCGTCGACCTTTGTTCGCCAACGACAATGCAAGAAGGTATCTCATTGAGTTGTTAGGAGCAGCATCATGGGAAGAGAAGTTGTGCACGTCATTCCAATGAATCAACTTTTTTCAAGAGCTTAAATGGTATGCTAATGAATGCATGGTGCCAAAGAAGCTCCCACCGCCAGAACCTGAAGACGTGTTGTTTACTCCATCTAGCATCTTAACCGAGTTGTCAAAGCTTATTCGGGAATGTAGCAATTGTGTCTAGGCACGTGGAAAGATTTGTTCCATCCATCGTGCAATTCTGAAAGCCATTTAGGCATGGCTTGTATGCCTTTGTTTGCGTGTTGTGCATGTTTGATCTTTGCTTGGCTTGCATGCCAAGGTTGTGTTTCCTGTTGTGTGTTAAGGAAGTCTTAGCTTCCGAGTCCTATAAATAGGGTGTTTGGGTTTGTAATAGAAGAGGAAAAGAATGTGTGTGTGTGTGTGTGTGTGTATAAGTGTCTGTAATCCCTTCCTACTTGTAAGTTTTTAGTAATGAAGCATTGTTGATTGCTGCTACCATCTTTTTGTTTCTCCTTGATTTATAGATATTTCTGCTATGAGTCCTTATTGGTTTGATTGGCATAACATTGTGTTCTGCATCAGTATTTTGCTATGTATCTGTTTGATTCTTCTGGGCACGTTTCTAAATCATTTTGCTGTGATTCAAGCTTGGTGCTATTCGTAGTACTATCTCTTGATTAGGTGTACCTCTCTGGTTGCAAATTGTGTTCGTTGTTTCGAAGCCTTTGAGTCCTAGTTGGAAGGAATCCCCTTTGTTTGATAAACTCCCTATGATAAGCGTCATTGAGAGAAGAGTGCACTGTGAAGGTTGAGTTTTGCAACACTGTGCGAGGGAGTCGACCTGGATAGAATGAGTCAAGGCAAAGGAATCTTGCAGTTTGACGAGCCATGAGAGTTTCATTCGAAGCTGGAACAATCTCTGATGGCCGTGAGCAACCATCACCCCTTAGAGGTAACAGACAATGACTTCCTAACATCTTCTAGTTGGTTTTCAGCCTACATAGTGGGACAAACATGTTTAACCCATGGCTTGAAGAGTTGAGATGGATCTTGGCTAATCCACTTTCCATCCTTCTTCACCACCAGGAACTCCACAAACCTCATCAGATATGCCACAAAGAATGCATAATGCATGTGGCATTTCATCGTGAGGTTGTCCAAGACTTTAAGGATCTCACCACATAGCCCAAAAGCCAAGTGACTAGCCTAGTTAAATTGAGCATCCTCTTAAACGACCTTCTTCATGGTTCATGCCTATTTGATGTCCATGATTTTTCCCTATGCAAGAACCTTGGGAAATACCTAGGAGTGAAACAAAGAATATGCCTCTCTATCCTCTTCAATCTTGAATTGGATAGGAGAAAACCCCTTGTTACAACAAGGGGTGTTCAACCACTCTTCCACCTCCTCCCAATGCTCCACCTCTTTACCTACCTTAGTGATAATCTTTAGGCCTTCATGAACAATGCCAAAGAGGTCACTAAAGGTAGATTCATTGATGGCCACATTGATATGCACACCATGAACCTAGGTGATGAACTCATTCACCCCTTTGGTAAAGGAGTCAATGATGTTCACCATCTCGAACATAGGAATGGTTGGGCTAGGGGCCATGAAGAGATCAAGCAAACCTGCATTGGTGATGTTTGCTTGAATGTTTTTGGGCATCCTACTAGACAACCACTATTGCACCAAATCCACCTCACGATACTTGAGGATAAAAGTTTCCTCAATTCAAAAAATAAAACTGTTACAACCAAGTAGCCTAGTAAAACTAATAACTAAAATAGAAAAAATGAAAAATTAAAACCTTGCTTACCCTTTCACATAGTAGATAGTACCAAGAGGGTTCTAAAACAATGTGTGGGCCTAATGACCAACTAGTAGTGTATTTTTGGCATTATATAAGTTGAACTCAGGCATGTTCCAAATTTTGGATAGCTTACAAGTCCCTTTTGTATAAGTGCCATCAAGCACTTCACCTTGCACATGTTTTGGAATCATCTTCAATAAAGTTGACAATCAAGCTAGATGACCAAGGCAATAGGATTTTCACTACAACGACAACCATGTGAGATGATAAGTGTGATCATACCATCACACTAAATTTTTGCAATAGGAAGGATACGAACTCTTTTTTCCCAAGTGTAGAAAACAAGGAGCCATGCTCCAATATCATGTATAAGGATGGGTTGTGGGGCCTTGATGCATGGATGCAACAAAGTAGTCCCACCAACTCAATGACCACTAAGATTGGCTTGAAAAAGGTCCTATACACACAACAACCATAACTGTCAAAACCATAAACAACCATAACCAAATGTCAAATAGCCACAATTATTAAAACTTCATAATCAATGTTTTCATGTAAACCCAAACAACCAAAACCTATAGTTTTAACACATAGAACCAAAACCAAAACTAGGAACACCTTTCATAAAATAGAAAACAAATATAACCAAGTGGCCTACTAACAACTTATGGCAATTTTCATGATAAGATATGCATAAAAGTGTAACGTTATTTTATGTATAAACATCAAAAACATGAAAACTAGCTTGTACCTACTACAACAATCACCAAACACTAATTTCATCTTACAAAATCTCACTAAGCATCCTAGTTAAGGGTGAAATTAGTTGTAGTAAAAACACTAGGAAAGCTAGTTAAAATTTTCTAAGAATTCAAATGACTATCTAGAACTAATAATACAACATGTTAAAAAATTTTTGAACTTTGAGTATACGCAAAATAAAAAATAAAAAACCAACACCAATGTTGCTTGTATAGATAAGGAGGTTTGTAGTTTTCATGGCCAAAACTGCAACTATACAAAATAGTTTACACTTGACCAAAAATGATAGATTAATATTGAAGATTTTTTCTAAGTTTGGAGCTATGTAGGAATGAAATTAAATGGGATTTAACATCTATGTTGTAGTTCCAAGCTTGGCAAAAAGTTTCTAAAATCAACAAAAACCTTAACAACATTCAACAAAAATTCTACAACAATCCAAAATTGTAGAAAATGGTTACAGTAAATGACCAATAAAAAATATGAAATAAATTTTAAAACTTGTGCAACCACTTTCAAACCCTTCCTAACACCTTATAGTATTCCTAGAAACCTTGTACATTGGCTGAAAAAATCTTTCAAGATGCCAACATTGACCATCTTCACAAAGGTAAAATTGTGTCAACTAAAAACCACACTTAAACACCTACTAAAAAATTTCATCAAAAATCAACTGTGTGATCAAATTCAATGATTCCAATGTTGTTTGAATCCATAAATAACAAAATAAACACCCAAAATTATGAGCCATCAAAATTTCTAGTCATTGTTATAAGAAAAAATGCAAAAGTAACATGAATGAAACCATAATAGCAAAACCCCACTCTACATGAGTTTACGAAAACATTTGCCAAAAATTCACCACACATCAAAATTTAGTGATTTCATGGCCATTAGAATACTTTAGTAAGGAACTAAGAACCAAAAACATGAAAATTGTAAAAATATTAACCATTTTTACGCTATGAAAAATATCAACATACCATGAAAAATGGCCAAAAACCGAAAACCCACTTTGCACTATCTTACGGAAAAATTCATAGAGAATTAACCGTAATTCAAAATATAATGGTTCAAAAATAAATTTGATAATTAAAAATAGTACTAAAAACCCCATTCCCATGAAAGCTAAAATTTCTTAAATTGAACACAAAAAATGCAATATTGATGTTTCTTTTTTGCCCAAAACACACAAAAATGCATAGAATTGACTAAAACAAATTTTTAATTTGACATATACCAATCCCACAACTAAAGAAAAACTAAAAAAGCATACAAATATCTTAGATCTAATGTAGTAATTTTATAAAATTTAATTCCAATCAATGAACAAATCCACACAACGAAAAACAAATAGGATTCCAAGGAAATTTTACATAAAACGGTTAGGATTTATGTACCTAGGAGTCATGGAAATAGAGCTTTTAGCAACTACTAGCTATGGGATATTGGAGAGGCCTTGGGTAGTAGTGTCAACCTCCTCCAAGGCTAGATTATTGATGATGAAAGCTTTCCTCTTAAACATGATGACAACAAACGCAGAAATAGCTAAAATCCTTGAGCCTCTGGAAATCCTTCTAGCAGCTATGGTGGCCTCTTGCTTTAGAAAACCTATTACTATACTAGGGATGAAGGTAGTAGAAGCTAGAATAGGTTCATAACTCTAGTGTAATGAATTTCAAGATGAGAGTGGTGTGCCAAGAATGATTTGTGTAAAATTTTGTTTTAGAAATCACTCTCAAACTTATGCACCTACCTTCAAAATCCTAGTTTCCTTAAAATGTTCATCCAAGTCACACTAAACTTCATGATAAAAATTGAAAAGTGGGACTATGCTAAATGACTTGGAAACCAATTCATGAAAAACCTCAAATTCAAGAAAGACCCCACTAGATGCCTATGTGGTAAGCTAATGGAAATCCTAACATAGTTGGATTTTCAATTTCATTAATGACTACACTAAGGTTCAAGCATCCAGAAAGCTTGAAATAGATTCTAAACCAAAAAATACTATTAAAATAAATCTCAAAACTCCCCATCCATGTCATGAAACCTTATGCCCGAAATGGAAAACTAGGTGTTGGCATTAATGGAAAATTGAACAATGAGGTAGGAAAAAACACATATCAAAACTTGTTACTCATAGTAACTACATTGATCACTAGCTTGACTACACTAGCTAGCATAGTCACAAGTGGTATAGTATTTCCAACCATCAACCAAACTCTCGATCAACTCCAAAACTACAACACCATGCACAAAACCCTAACCAGAACCTCCAACAACTCTAAAATGCCATGGAACCACTCAAAAAACACCAAAAATCGTTTTCCTTTCATGGAATACATTGGGGAATACCTCAACAATGCTAGCCAACATAGTCCCAACATACTTGTGCAAGGAATAAACACCACAAAATATCCTCATAGACAATACACATTGACTTCCAAAGCCTTCGGTAAGCCTGAAACCCAAGAAAACAAGTAATAATGATAATTTTCCTACTTCTACCTTTAGATAACGATGGCAATGGCTAGGACTACACTAGATAGCATAGTCCCAATGTAATTGGAAGAGGATAAACCATTTAATATCTAAAATAACCTTTGAATTGACATATTTTAACCTTTACATCACTCGAGAACCTTCGGTAGCCTTAAAATAGCAAATAACTAACCCAAAACAAATTGACTTTCATCCCAAACTTTAGACTACACTAGGGGTGACCCTAACTACAATTCCCAATGTATTCCTAGTGTAGTTGGTTGAAGGTGGATTACCAAAAGACAAATACAACCTCCAAAGTGCCATATCTTGATCTTAACACTTCTTCAGAACCTCTAGTGACTACATTGACAAATTGTGAGACAAAAGAAGGTCAAATTTCATTTTCATTTTGTGATTATGATGAGGAGGCCTAGGACTACACTAGGGGGTGTAGTCCCATTCTCAAAACACCAAAATGGATTACCAACATGCCAAATAAAATTCTTGGAAGCATAATCTCAACTCCAAACCATGTTGAAGACCTCAAAGACATCTAAACCTTGCAAACCTAACCAAAAATCAACAAAAATCATTTGTCACCCCTTAACTACATTGGAGGAGACATAGACTATGCTAGGCAGCATAGTCCAAGAGTTTAGGATCAATTTAGAACCAAATTGATCACCAAAATTGATAATTTTAGGTCTGAAATCCTTGTTTGGAACACCAGTGATTTTAAAACTCACAAAATAGTTGATTGATCATGGAATTGCACCAAAATCTAAGATCCTTATTTTGACTATGCTATAGCAATCCTAGACTATGTTGGCCAATGTAGTCCCAACATAGTCATGGTCCTAGGCTGATTTAGTGGTATGACACCCCAGATGGCCTAGAAATTGACTTGGAAATCAAAAACCTTGTTCAACCTTACCTAGTTGCAATTCCATCCTATTTCAACCTTGGAAATGTTATATTCCATGTAAATATGCTGATCCAATCCTAGGACAATGTTGGCTAATGTAACCCTCCTTGCCCTAACATGGTTTAACCAACACAATAATAGTTAGAATGATCAAAAACTTGATTCTGAAAGCCTGGATCCCTAAATCCTGAAGCTAGCTATAGTTTGACCTTTCTTAATAATGAAAAACCAAGATTCTAATCCATCTGCACTAGACCAACCCTCAACTATGTTGGCTAGCATAGACATGAGGTGTAGATGCCAAAACGCCATCTTCTAAAGCCTATTTTAACCTCTAAATAGTCTATTCAATTCTTCCTAGACCCTGCGCTATCCTAGGAAGTTGATGGAATGCTAGTAGAAACTTTGAAACTCCATAAATCCATTACTTTCATGCATTTATGCTAGGGGTGACCTTAACTACATTGGCCAACATAGTCCCAGCGTAGTCACTAGTGTTGACATCATTTCTAGCTTCTAGAGGTTGAAAACAAGGTCATAATGCTCTAATTTTCAATAATTTTCAATCCTAGTCAAGAACAATGGTCATACAAACCATCAAGAATCCAAAATTGGTCACAATAGACCAAGAAAACCATTTACTATTGCCAATTACACTAGGAGCTAAACAAGTCTATGCTACCCATCATAGTTACCAAGAAAGCCCAACATAGTCACATCAAAAGATGTCATCTTACCTTTAAAATAGCCCTGAAATGACCTCATCATGTGCCCAAACTCTCCTAACAATTATACATACCTATACCATGGCCTCCCAAGGCCTTAAACTAGCAATATGGTCCACTAAGGCCTAAAATTGACAAAATCTAAACTTAGTTAGTCTTGTTTAACCTCTAATTGGTGTTAGGTGATGGAGGTTTGATCATCCTTAACCATCATTTGATACCATGCAATCATCATGCACTACTAAGATCTAAAACTAGCAAGATGACCTACTAAGGCCTAAAATTGGAAAATTATAACCCTATTTTATCAATATTAATCCTCTTTTATCACATGTTTCTCAAACTAGATGATTTCACCTTGTTTCATGATGTTTTGACTTGTTTTGATACTGCAATGCATGGTTGACTTTTAGGGATCATTATTTGACCTCATTCAACTTCTACTTAGCTCTATTTTCACCATATCCTCCTTATTCTCTCTCTTGTGACCTCCATTGACCTTATTTGACCTCTAATTGGTGTTATGTGATGGGGTTTGACCATCATTTGACACCATGTAACCACCTTATAACCTACCAAGGACTTAAACTATTAACAAGGCCCACCAAGGCCTAAAACTATCAACCTTATGGCTCACTAAGGCCTAAAAATGGCAAAGTGTAACCATAGTTGATCATGTTTAACCTTATACTTCCTCTCTAGTAACCTCTATTGATCTTGTTTGGCCTGTAATTGGTTTTAGATGATGGTGTTTGATCATCCTTGGCCATTATTTGATACCATGTACTTATCATATGGCCTTCGAAGGCCTTAAACTAGCAATATGGCTTACTAAGGCCTAAAACTGGCAAAATCTAATCCTATTTCACCAATATTGACCATGCTTTACCATATGTTCCCCATCTTGACTAGTTTGGCCTTTTTCTATTGTGTTTCGACTTATTTTGACCTTATTTCCCATTATCGGCCTTTATTATCATTGGAGCATCACTTGGTCCCATTCCACCAAGTGTTTCCATCGTTTGACCTTTATTTGATCTTATGTAGCCTTCATTCCATCTTATTTGTCTTCACCTATCTCTTATAGTCTTTATTTAACCTTTTTTGCACCTTTTTTAAACATGAAATAGCATGTCTTGGCTTATCAATTCGTAGTTTCTAGAGTATTTTATATCATTTTGGCATTATTTACTCATTTCACCTAGGTTCTACTTAATGTATTTTTGGCATGTAAGGTTGGAGTATGGACACCTAGAAGCAAATCAGTTTACCGTTGAACCTAAGTGGACCTCATGGTGATGTTGAATGATTTATTAGTCTTAATTGCCTAGATCTTAAGCCTGAGAGTCTAATTAATCGCATAGCCTTGATAAAGAAACCTATAAAATGACTTAAAATCATAGTCAAAACCCTTGACCTAGAGGCTAATGACATTACTGAGGACTCTCTAGTTAAGGTTCCTATCACGACACATAGTGGTGGGGAGAAAACACTAAAATTAAGTTCCTTGCTGGAACCTCAATAGGCTCAAGACATCACTAAGGTCCTCTAGGATAACATTAAGCCCTTTGCTTGATCGTATGAAGATATGTTAGGTATTGACCCATGTTTAGTGCAACATAGCATCATACTCAACCTTAGTATCAAGACAATTAAGCAAGAACGTTCCCATCTAGGACCACGATGGTGAGGAGGAAACACATTAAACCAAGTTCATTGCTAGTATTTAAACCTACCCAGGATAATGTCAAACTCTTATTATGAAACATCAAAGCCATCACATAGCCCTAATTACATCTAACACTTACTTTTTTCTTGTGATTCTTTTTATTAATGTTGACAAGTAAGGAGGAATGATCAATGTTGATGATTCCAATGGTCTACAACAAGCGAGCTAGTATTCCTTTCTTTACCTCCTTTGCATAATAAATGGATTGAAAGAACTTTATAATAGTGATAATGGAAGATGCATATTCCTTTTGGATGTAATGATTATGACCTTCAATGGTTTGGTCTATTGATTCTTTCCTATAGCCCTATGCAATGTATTGTGACAACATGTTTTGTTTGGTTTGTCTGTTGTTTTCTTGGAGTTGTGCTTGTACGATAAAGCCTAAATTCATTACTAATATTCAACTCATTGGTACATCATGTTACCATCTAACCTTGATGTGCAATATTTGGCGAGTTTGTCCTATCATGCCAAGAGTGCTTACACCACATCACTTCCATGTTCTTCCTTGAGCCTAAACCTATAGCGTAATCATGACCTTCCTTACCTTAAACAACAATGGTGACCTATGTTGATATCTCCTTTGTCATGCTCCACCATCAAGTCTACTGAATGTAACACATCTCATTTAATAGAAAAACCAAATCAAACCTAGCATTGGAAATGAAACCCAAATAGGGTCTCACCCCACACAAAGAAAAACAAATGGAGAAGTAAATTTCCAAGAAGCCAAATGACCAATGAAGATCAAAAGACAAGCCAATGGCTCCAAAAATGCAAATGGAGAAGCCTAATAACCAAAGAAACCTTAGAGTGAGGTGTTTGTTCCTCAAAAATATTATCGAGTGACCAACACTTCAAAGAACGAAGTGAAAAGACCTTATTGATTATTCAACATATCATTGCCATATTGTAGCCATGATGTCAACCTACTCATTGTTAGCCCTCATGACCATATCCTTGTGGCCAAATGTAACCTGCAACTTTTATCATCTCATCATAGCCTTATACCATTATCATGAAGCACTCCTTAGCATAGTTCAACACTAAAGGATCAACCACAAAGATGAAACATTAGTGATGGTCATAGTGGTGTTTTTTATTCTTTGTTGATGTCTCTTAAGTTAATCCTCTAAACATTAATAAAGAGGGGCCAATGAAACACCACCAAGAAAACACATGTTGTAACCTGTAACCTTCACCATCCAACTTGAGGGAAGATTTCATTGTAAATGTAAGGTTTATGGTCCATGAGCTGCAATCGTACATACTTTAACTTTTGAGGATAAAAAATGCCTCATAAGTTGCTACTACCTCACTTCCTAAGTGGGTAAAGTTGTACTATGTCCATATTTGAGCTTGGGAAGGCTAAAAATGCTTTGGAGATTGCCAAATTTGGCATTTTCATGGGGTTTTGTGGGGGTATAGCCTCAACTACGCTAGAACCATCTACCCCCAACGTAGATGATGTTGGATTTTCCATTTCCCAACAAAATCTAGCATAGTCACCTTAAAAACCTAGCATAGCTACACACATCCAATGTTGGAGCTGTTGAATGTTTCATTTTCCCAGCAAATTTCCAATGTAGTTGTTGCAATTTTCAGTGGTGGAAACATCATCAATGTAGTTAGCATGGATTTCCAACAACTACAATATGTCCAACATAGTCACCATGATTTTAATAGATCTCAACAAATGCTAGTGTAGTGCTCCAAGGCTAGCATAGTTGAGGTGAAGACTAGCATAGTCACAAAAGTTCATTTATTATTTTTAGTATGTGGATGGGTTTTGGTGGCTTTAATGCCTTAAAAATTTCCATAAATGGTCACCTACACTAGAATCATAGTCATTACACCTATAACCAACATCAATCTATCAATAATCATGGAAGAAATTTGCATCATGAAATCAACCTAAAACCTATAAAAGCCAAACTCAAACACCATATTTAGGTTCTAAACATTATTTTTGGTAGTCCAGAAAAGAATTTTGAATTAATAGCCTTTTGTAACCTTGAGAACTTGAAATCCATTTGGTCATGCTAAGCATCAGAAACCCTTAGCATAATACCATTGCAACAAGAGCTTACATAATTATTTACACTACTAGTAGCCAAAGTTGCAAATTTGAATGGAAACAAATAAATAGTTTTGAATGATTAAGGTTGAGAAGTACCTAGATCATGGAGTTTGACTATAGAACACAACATGCCAACTCCAATAGGCATCAAGCCCCATTTGAACAAGCTTCTTATGTGTTCAAGCACACAATCTATACATCTTTTGAACTCTAAACTTTAAGCATTTTTGCTATCCTAATAAAGGTTTCTAGTTTTTTTGTGAGGACCCAAAACTTAGAAGGGGAGATGAATAAGCTCCCCAAATCAAAAATAAATATCAACAAAAGCCACAACAAAAAATTGCATGGTTCTTTAACTTGAGTAGTCCACACTCAGAGGGTAGATTTCTTGCACACTTCTAGACTTTGTTTCTATAAAAGAAAGTTTAAAGGGTATCACACCTTAGAGTTTCTGAAAATACCTTGGAATTTGTACAATAGCTATCTAACGACTAGTGTAGATGTCTTCTTCAAGATTGGGTCATCTCTCTGAACTTGACTTTAATTTTTGCGAGACCTCTCCTCTAAAAGTGGAATGTCTATATGGAGATGTCTCCTCTAATCTTGTACTTTTTCTTCTGAAACTTCATCTCATCAATTTTTCTTCTTCCTAATCCTCAAAGCATATTCATTTGACTTGTATCCTTTATTTTTATTCATGTTTATCCAGGCTCTCATCTTACCCATGAAGTCTACTCTTTGACATCTCTTTGTAGATCTCATTTCTTGAGTTTTCATACATGCCCTAAAAGTCATCACATTCCACAACATTCTATGTTCTTCATTTTCCTTAAGGTTTTAACATACCATAAGGTCAAAAATCTTCCCCTTTTTAGTGATGTCCAAAACTTAAAAAAATGGGTGAGTTGATAACCAAATTAAATAACAATAACTAATAAAAATATTAAGATGTATAAATTCCAATGGCATCCAAGGTTATAAGTAGGATAATTGCTCTAAAGCTTAAGTCACAAGGTAGGATAAATGAAACGTATCTCCAAAATAATGTAACAAAACACATGATATAGAAGCATGATCTATCCACAAAACTATCCATAATACATACGACCACTAAGACATGCTCATCATGTACAAAAATCACACAAGTGTAAGTCCAGAACAAAAACCACATGTGTACTCATAAAACTATCCATAAACATCATCATAACTTTCTATATACATTAAAAAACTCTTCTCCTCTTTTTCAACATCATCAGAAAAGATGGATGACCTAAGGACTTAACCACTAACCTCTATAACATCATCTGAGTCCTCATCCTGAAGCAATTGTAGTAAAAGAGGGTCTATAAGTCTCTTCCTCATAATCATTACTATTGGTACTAGTGCTAAATGTGTGCTACTCATCATCATCATCTAAAGAAGGTAGTTAGATAGGAGCTCTCCCTAGATAAAGCTTCACTCTAAATCGAGATGAAGCTAGTAGATCTAGCTATGATGGAGCCTGTTGAGAGGATGAGGAAGCCTCCTTCCTCTTATAGATGATGGCATCACTAGGCCTCCATTGGAACAAACTCCCAAAGATGCTCTCCATGGCATACTACTTAAACGATCTAGGAGCATCATCCTAATGTAGAATATTGGATTCAAGCTATATAGGATTAGGATGCTTCCCTTGGATACATGTTGGTAGTGCATCAGGCTTCTCTAAATTTGACTCATTTCCCAAGTCATATGTCTAGGAAGGTCCAACTACTACCGAATGTTTCTATGGGGTAGGAAGGTCCTCATCACCATCTAAATTGAGAAGAGTGATGATCTCCTTGAACTGCTACCCATGAGGAGGAAGAAGTATGCTAGTTATGTCCATTCTCTTATGAAGGTAAGAGAGATTCCTACCAATCATCCCCAAAGTATGAGAAAATGGTCAAAGTATCTTCTTTAGATAAGATTTCATCTGTTCACTAATAGATTTAACTTTCTCAACTAAGGAGAGGCCCTAGAAGATGATGCTGATCACTTCTTCTTCTTCTAGGACTGAGGTGGCCTAGTGCTAGATCCTACTTCATCAGCATGGGAGAAGCTCCTCTTTTCTACATACTCACCAATGCTCCTCTTTCCTTTAAGCAAAGGCATATCTAAAATGGATACATCTATCTAATAAATCAACAAGCTAATGGGGTCAGGGTGCCTAAGGATTCTCTCCTTGGTGAACATGATCAACATGTCATGGCATAGAGTATGCCCCAAGTCCAATGGTTGTCTGGTAAGAAGGTAGTAGAGTACAAAAGCTTGTGCTAGTAGCAAATAGTTATAGCTTCCCCCTTTTACAATGATGTTATACAAAATAATGAGTGATAAAGAGGAAACATCTAGAGACATCTTATTCCTATAAATTCTCCCCCCACCAAAAGACATAGAGTCCCCAAAAAATTCATCAAAAAATTCATCTTGGATGGCAAGAATTAAAACATTTGTGAAAATATCATTTATGGAATGAATGATGACCCAGAAGACATTAGCACTAGAGATCCCAAGAAGTGCATTAACCACTTGGGGAGACACAACAATCATCAAATCCCCAACCATGGTAGTAAATGCCCGAACAGCAACATTCATAGTAATGTTATAGTAAAACTCTCAAATAAGAACTTTAGGTACATAGAAATCCATGGAAATGAAGGTAATCTAATTCAAAACTTGAAAGAAAATCATTAATGCTTATTCCCTACACTGAGGGAAGGATAAAGAATACTCAAAAATGGTGGAAATGATTTGAGTTATCTCAAACTAGTGTTGGGCACTAACTAATCTAAACTAAGGATTGTATATTCCTAGATTACTAATGGATGTTCCCTTTGGCCTCTTCTTTGGCAATGCCCTTGATGTTCCAACCTTCTTGCAGGACATGGATACTCAAATAGTTGTTGCTAGTGAAGTGTTGGTCATCTCTTCATAGTTATCTTCATTACAATTAAGCAAAAAGAAGGATTTGTATTTATATAACTACGTCAAACAAGAATTTTTAATGAAAAAGTAGAAATCTCCTTTGGAAGATAGACGTTTCCTCCATGCCTAAAACTACAAGTAGACATCTTGTTTTGAAAGTAGACATCGTTGCTACATTAAGAGAAAGTAGACATGCCTAAAACTACAAGTATGTAGACATCTCCTTTTCAAAGTGGAAATCTCTTAGGACACATCTTCTAGTAGACATCTCAGCAAGATGGAATTCTAAAAGATAAAGCTTAGGGATGGCTACCAAGGATTATAGTCTTAAAAGATACTTACAATGAATTAAAAACTTACCTCTACTTACCCTTCTTGTTAATGAAAATGAAGGTGCCTAGTAAGCTTGAGAAAGAGATTCCTCTTTTGAGGTTTTCCTTCTTACATAAACTTCTTTGATTTTCAAGGCCTGGCTCCCTTTCAAAGAGTTGTTGGAAAGAGTCCTCTCATTCTCTTGTTCCTTCCTTTTGATTCTCCATACTTTTTGAACTTCCTTGTCCTTTTGAGTTGTCCTCCATTCCTTATTGCCCTGTAAGATTCCCTTTCTAGGTGCATTTGGGTAAGACCCAGAAGTCTTATGATATGACCAAGTATTCATGTGATATATTTTAAATTACATTCCCATTGCTTATCCCAAAATTTATGACAATAATGACATCTCATCTTCCTATAATGGTTAAGTGATTAAACCTTGAAGCTAATCTTGGTTGGAATGTAGTGCCCATTGATTCTTCATTCTTTGGAGAAGTCTTTTGTTGAGATAAAGCTTATGTTAAGGATTATTTTTGTGAACAACATCCTAGTCTACTTTTATCATGTGGACTTTTCACTTATCTAAGAACCATCTATAGGGACTCTTTTCCTTTGAACAACCTCTCATTTACAAGTTTAGCATCTGCAAGTTCTTTCTTGATTTGCTCACAAGACTTAGTTAGCTATTTATTCTTAGCCCTATGGTATAAGATTTATTTTGTGAGATCAGAAATCTTTATATTTAATGAAGAAATATCTTGATCCTTGATTTTTAGTTGTTTACTTAACTTTGTGCAAATATTTTAAAAACATAAAAGTTTGTACCTTTCTTCTTCATTTTCAAATTTATCATCTAAGGTGCTAGCATCATCATCTATGAGGGCCATAAAAATTAGGTATGAATGTTTTCTAGCCTCATTTACTTCTTCTTCACTTTGTTTTCCATCATCCTAGCTAGTGAAGAAGTTGGTCTTTTCCATTTCCATATCACTTCTAATCCTCCATTGCAACCTACGATTACTAGGACATTCAAAGGCCACATGGCCTCTTCCACTACAAACCCAACATTCTATTGAAGAAGAATTAAAATTATAACTTGAAAAAATTTTACCTCTTTCCTTACCTTTAAATTAATTGGGTCTTTGTTGCTTGAAACTCTTACTCCTTTTTACCAATAGCCTTCTTGATAGATGTGCTTTTCTTCTTCGCTGCTCTTATTTGGCTTTGCAAGTTCTTCTTTTCTTGGAGGTAGATTTTAAAGTAATGGGCTTTCCTTTTATTGCCCCTTCTCTTATGAGGTTCATTTCATAAGAAATAAGAGCACTTTAGAGCTCTTCAAATTTTAAAACTAAAAAATCTCTAATTTCATCCATGGTTGTAACCTTAGGTCTAAATTCTAATTGGAGAGTTTGAATCATTTTTATTATCACATCACTCTCAAGAATATCCTTTCTAGTACCTTTAATTGCTACAAATAAATCATTAGCCCTAGAAAAGTAATCTTTTATCTATTCTCCTTCTCTCATTTTGACTTTGCCATACTCACTTTGTAAGACTAAAAGTTTGGATTGTTTGACTATCGATGTTCCCTCATTGGTAGCCTCTAAAGTTTCCCAAATTTCTTTGGTCATTTAACATCTAGCTACTCTATTAAATTCAAATTTATTCAATGCACAAGATAAATAAGTTTTTGCTTTTGAATTGTCCCTAAACTTATCTTTTTCTTCTTGTGTTCACTTACTTTGGGGCCTGATGGCCTTTGTTGTGTTGTCAATGGATAATGTGTAGCCTTCAAGGATGGATTCCCATACTTCAAAATCCATATACTCAAAGAAGCCTTGCATCCTCATCTTCCAATAGACAAAGTCAAGCCCACCGAACATTGGTGGCTTTTTGTAAGATGTTCACTCCATAGCTCACTCTTGAAAGAGAGTACCAGGCTCTAATACCACTTGAGGATTGAGAACTTAGAAGGAGGGATGAATAAGTTTCCCAAATCAATCTTGTACTTTGCCTTCTAAAACATTATCTTGTTAATTTGTCTTCTTCCTAATCCTCGAAGCATCTTCATTTGACTTGTAGCCTTTGTTTTTATCATGCTTGTCCAAGCTCTCATCTTAATAATCTTTGACATCTCTTCATAGATCTCATTTCTTGAGTTCTCATCCATGCCCTACAAAGTCATCACATTTTACAACATTCTATGTTCTCCATTTTCTTAAGGTTTTGACATACCAAAAGGTCAACATTTTGTAGTGTAGATTTTATTCCAAGTTCAATTCTGTATTTATTTTTTGTTGAATCTACAATTTTATTTTCTATATTTACATTTTTTAAGTCCTTGGGTGATCAACAAAATCATCCAGAGCACCTTGGATCTTATTTTTCTAAGGCCCTTGGGATCCAAGGTTAGGCTATTGCACCTAGGATTTTTTGTTTTCCAATGATCGAATTTTCCAAGCACTACATTCCTATCTTTCTCATTTTCTTTGAACTACATCTCAATCTTGAGAAAGATGAGTTGGATAGGTTGCTTAGAAACTTTTCACTAAGTGTAGAACAAACCTTGGTAAAAAATAATGTGATCTTGCTTGGGTGTATCATGAGATTTAGATGGTATACCATGATCTTGAAATATACTTGCTCTGCTTGGATAAGTACCTCATACTTCTTTTGATCTACTCCATAACACCTCTAGGTCCACTTTGTTTTACTCTCAATAGCAAAATATGTGGACACTTTTTTTAGATTAGTCCCCACATTCAAAAGTTCTAGGGCCTTTGCAATGTCCTCCACCAAGAAGGAGATGGTGATATCCTTGGATTTTATAGTGGCATCTTCCTAGAAATTGTTCCAAAAGAGATAGATTTCACTAAGGTACTATTATCCATTCATGGAATTATGGACCAAAGTCATGACAACTATAACCAATCCCCAACCTCTTGGAAAGAAAACTACAAGAAAGGTCTAAAATTTTTATCTTGCAGAATTGAGCTTTGGATCTCTTTTTTCCTTATCTTTTCTAAGATAGGCTCTATCACATTGACCTCTAAGCTTGGCCTAAATCTAGGCACTTCATACTACATAAACTATCTAGTCTCTACAATTGGAATCTATCAAATAAATTCTATTTTTGGATCCTTTTAAGGACCCTAGTTGCATGTGTCACATTAATCTTCTACTATGTCTACCCTTGTCCTTGATCTCTCCCTCCTCTTGAGCATTTATTTCTCCCTAGAGATGGACCAACCAGCTATGGACCTATTTTATGAGTCATTTTTAATCGCATGAATAATCAATCACAACAACCTCTAACTTCTTTTGCTTTATGTTAAAGGTCCTTGATAATTTATTCTTGAGTAGTAAGTTCCTTCACATAGTTTTGTAGAGAATCAATCTCCTCTTGAAGTTCAAAGGTTTTATTTTCCTCTAGCTCCATATTTCTCACCATTAATTCTTCCATTTTCCTTGTAAGCTCCATCTCAATACTAAAACCCATGATGTCCTTAATTTGTTTCAGTATAGCTAATTCCTATAATTATTTCTTTACAAATTTCAATGTACCTTCAACTTCTCCCTTATACTTCAAAAATGCTTTGGCATATTTTTCTTTTTTTTATAAGAAGATGTCAAATCTGTATTCAACATCTCATTTTTGCCAAAGAAACATCAAAAATCATCTTACTATTCCTTAGCATTGCCTCGTAAGCTTCTAATCTAAAATAATATCTCAATAAGGTCTAATTGATATCCATCAAATCATATAATAAATCATTACTCACTATGATGGAATTTATATTTGAGAGCTTCCTAAGATCTTTATTTACCATAGATATGATTATTGATAAAGATTAATTTGCATATAAATCCCCAAAATATTTTTAGGTAACATTATTAGAATAATGCTTCCTTCATGAGACTCTTTTCTACCAATGCCTTTAAGAAGTTAATGGTCACTTCTAGATGAATAATTTTATTCTTAAAACTATAGTATTATATCATCACATGCACTATGGATGAAGATAAATAATCATTCTCAATCTCACTCCAACCCTTAGTTTAGACATTAGTAGGCTACTTTATTTTTTGAATCTCCATGGTGATCTGCTCAAGTTTGGAAAAAACTTCAAGAAATAATCATGAAACCAACTACATTTTACTATCATGTTGACATCCAAAATATTGGAATTATTGAAGAACTATACAAATGTGTGTAAAATGTATCCATAGAAAAAGTGAGAAGTACATGTCATGTAATAAGATAAAGCTTGTGTCTTTATTTCCATTTTTAAAATGAACAACCAATCCACAAAGCTCTCTTCCTACACCATAGCATAGAGCAGACATAGCAAAGGCCAAGAGATAGCATTTTTCCAATCTTTCATAGCAACATGATAGGCAATGATGTTAGCTAATCTAGAATATGGCATCTTTAGTTGTGCAATCACAATTTTCATGGTGGTTGTGGTGCAAGCCTTTTTCCATTCATCCTCATTCACAAAGCACTCAAATGATTAAGAGAAAAATAAGTCTTCACTGTCTCAAAGAAAAATTGTACAAACCTCTTCTAAATTTTGGAGAACCTTTAGATTTTTCCAAATTAATAGATGAACTAACTATTATTGTAGATCCCAAAAAATTATCAACCACTACATCTTTTCTTAACATTGTGAACTCAACAAATGATGCCAAGCCAAAACTTTCTAATTCTACACTATAGTCTAATTTCACCAACTTTGTAACTAATGTCATATTATAGTAATGATACTGAACATTGATCCTAGAAGCCACATATCTGACATACTCTTCTTTAGACAAGCATAAATAATTTTTTATTTTGTTTGAAACTGTCTCATAATGAGCAGTCTTTGCATAATGTAATTTTTCCATTTTGGTATTAGCTTTTGAAGTAAAGGCTTCACTATAAATATTTTTATGATGACATCTAGATTTCAATGTTAGCATTAGTAACGATTATGATATGTCACTATAGATGTTCTTGGATGAGGTTGGTGATGGGGTGCACTGATTTTGCTTTCTTTTAGAGGAATTCCATATCTATCTTCATCCTCTGGCACTATGAGCCTTTCAACAAATAATTTCCCTATAATCTGAAAACTAGGACTTTTAAATTTTAAATTTTAAATGGCAAAAAATATCATATGCTTTAAATCAAATATCTATCACATAGTTTTCTTACCTCAAAACTAATTTTCAAAACTTAAAAATCAAACTAACTCAAGAATAAATTAAAAAAATTTGAAACATCTTACTTTTATGTTTAAACAAAAAAACTTTGAAATTTCAATTGGGAGTTAACTTCAAATGCTTACAAATAAAAATCAAAAGGACTAAGGTAACTTAGAATTTAATTCGCTAGCAAATAATGATCTCTTGATCCATTGAGCTCTCTCTATAATATTCATGATTTATTTTCTAATAAGAAAATGAAATTTTATGGTTGTTTTTATACTTAACTTCACATTAAATGTGCCTAACTACCATAATACCATAGATTTTTTATGGTGATAATTAGCAAAGTCATCAAAACCTAATTCTCTGATAACATGTTAAGTTTTATAATGTTTAGATTACCAAGTCCAAGATATTAGAAAGAATTTGATTACTTTAAATAAATTAAGATAAATATACACCATGAATATAATATAATCCATAATTTTATAGGCATTATTCTTAAAATATAAATAACTAATATAACAAAGAAGAATAGTATGAAGCTAAGTATCTTCATTATTGTATTATATTGTTCCCCTACTATGAAAACCAAAATCAACACTTATATAGATGTAACAAAATAGTCATGTCCAAAGAGTAAACAAATACAACGAATAATTAAAATTACTTAAGATATATAATTATCTATAACTAACTCTCAACTTTTAATTCATATAAGAAAAAACATTGTAGACAATGTTGTACACTATGGTATATATAAGTATTCATGGTGTTGCTAACTATAGACATCAACTAGCATGTTAATCTTGTTAAAACACATCAAATCTTTTACACCATAGTGATGATCACATAACATAAAGTAGAATAAGGATATGTAGAGGTCCTAATATATCACCTTAAAGAGGCATTCAATGTTCTTGTTGTGCCACCTATAGCTTTCACTAGCATCCAAGATGTCTAAACAATAGCTAGTCTTGCTAGAAAAAAGAAACGACTGATAAGAGTAAAACAACATGAGGATGCACTAGATAGACTAGTTCAAATAAGTCAAATCATGCAAATATTTTTGATATCCCTGATGATATCATAATAGTGTAGTCTAAGCTAATTTCTACCAAACACAAGTTGACTATTACATAAACAAAGCTACAACATGATGAGTTGGAAATCCAAGAACTACAAAATAAATTAGCCCAACTCAAGATCCACAAATAAGATCCTACAAATTATGTAGCACCCAAGCATTTACAGGAATTCAAAATAGAACAAGTAAACCATTTAATGATCCATCAACAACAACTAAAAATAAAAAGAAAGAAGCAACATAAGATATATTAATTATGGATGCTATGGCATATGCACATGCTCAAGCCATCACTACTCTAGAAGAATAGAATAAGAAACTTGGTGTTAATTATAGAAGGTTAACCAATGTAGACAAAGAGAAGAATCAACTAGGGAAAATCTTAAAGGACTTAAGAAGAAATTTTCATAGATTAACCTTGAAGTTAAACAATTTATTAGGAACAATGGGACATTATCAATGGAAGAAGTTCATACCATCAAACAAAAATTTGCTATTAAAATTAACTTATGACATAATGATACCAAAAAATATGAAAAACTCAAGGATCATTTTAAAGACTAGGTAAAAATGCAAAAATAAGTAAATTAAAAGAAGTTCTTGATGACAAAAGCCAAAATCAATACTATCATGCAACAACTACCTAATTGGAAACCCATCTTAAATAGTCTCATACTAGTTCACCAAGTTTAATTAAAGGTTAAGGATCTATAGATCAAAGTTATGACCAAGTATGTCGAGTTGCTAGTCTAAGATATGTTAAATTTGCTATGATAGCAACAAAAAGACCTAGAATTGAATTAGAGAATTTAAGGAGTTCAAGGATACAAAGAAATCATAACAAAAACTTCATGTTACCAACTTAGAACTTCAAGTTATAAAAGTAAGTTACCATGATCAAAAGGATGTAGCCACAAATTTCAATAATAGAATGAAATATTATCAAGATATGTAAAAATTGGTCAAAGTATTTGATATTAAAAGGAACCAATTCATAGCATGATATGTCAAAATAAATGAATTGTTCCCATAGTTACCATGACCATAGATAATGCTTATAATAAAGAACCTCACAAATTTAGCATTAACAATTAATGATCCAAGGACAAAAGAAGAGAAGATAAGAGTTCTATTAGAATACTTTAACATGAAGGAGATAATAGCATTGGGAACATAGCCTTACTAGCCAATGATGTAGTAGAACCCACTACTACTAGGCATTACTTGAAAGATCTACATCGACATCCTACAAAATTTATTATTAATTCCTATCATTTTTGGTCATTGATGTCAACAATCTAGTCATATTTTAATGTAACTCACTTGAAAAAAGATGTCACACTTTGATTCAATCAGTAGTCAATATATGTTATTTATTATATGTTGTATGTTTTTATTATTATTACTACCCTTGCAGTTTTGTAACAACTATATCCTATTTTGTTTTAACTTAAGAACAAGTTTTTAGTTAGTCATAGAGGTATGATAAATCATGGTTATTTGAATAATTAAGATATCGTAGTTCATTCTATGATGTCATTGATATGATGTAGCTAGGAATGCTTATTTCTATAAATACAAGTTCACCATTATGTCACAAACACCTTTTAGTCAATTCCTTAGCCAAATTCTTGTAGTTTTCTTTTGTTGAAGTTAGAGATAATTATGAAGTTATACGATATTATTAGTTAAGTGAAGTGTACCTGGACACACTTCATGACTAGAAATAAAGATCAAGAGTATTTATAATCATTTTAGCATTTTACATAACTTAGATTTACTTTCTATGTAATTTACTTTTACCATGTCATTTACATTTTCTTATGAAATTTATGTTTCCAATGTTTATTAGTAGTATGGTAAAATAAGTACAAATGATTCTAAATACAAAAGTATAATCATCTAGTAACCCAATAGTAACATTACTTAGTTTGCCTAGTAGCAAGTCACTCAATAATCCTAGTAGTGATTATACCAACCTAGGAAGTGTTCAACAGATCAAGACTAGATACTTGTCCTTTTTAGGCTAGTCTAGTATTTCAGATTCATCATTCTTTAGTTAACAGATTTTATCTTCATTTTACTATATCTTACTTTAGCACTATATCAACCAATTAAAATTAATATATCATATACCTTGCTATGAGTTAAACTATACATCTTGACTTTTACTAACTTTAGTATGAAGACAACAATTATAAACATAACATCAACTAGCTAGTGTGCATATTGTTCCATCTATGAATTACAATATAGTCACACATGTATACTTGTAACTTGTATGATTAAGCATTGGGGACTCTCGCCACTCATCACTTTACATGGCTTCTTATGATATCAAGTAAGCTTTAAGGACTTAATTCCATAGAATTAATAATTTCTTTCTTAGAAATGACTACAAGGCTTAATTGTTTAGGTCTACTCTTTACATTAAGCATGTTGAAGATGATGTAATTATGATTTCTTTATATATTGATGATATTATCTTCTTATCAAGCTTTGAACAAATGTTTTTAGAGTTTTAGAGTGACATGAAATTGAGTTTAAAATGAAGGACCTTAGTCTAAAATATTTTCTAGGGATTCAAGTGAACCAAGATGAAGGATGCATCGAAATGCATCAATATAAATATGTTAAAGCCATAGTTAAAAAATATGGCTTGATGGATGCAATAATTACATTCACTCTTCTTCCTCATTGTAAATTTCAAAAAAAAATGATGATAATCCTTTGGTTGAGTCCTCTCTTTATAGAGACATGATTAGATCCTTGATGTTCCTTTGTCACTCAAGACCTAATCTTGAATTTTCTACTTCATACTTATCAAGGTTTCTGGAAGAACCAAGCCAAATATATATGAAATGCCTTGAGGCAAGTGTTGAGATATGTGAAGGCCAACCTACAATTTTCTATCAAATTTGTTATGGATAATAGAAGATTTTTTTCCTTTAATGATGTAAATTGGAAAGGAGATGTTCAAGAAAGAAATTCTACAAGTGAAAGAATAATCTTTCATAGCTATATTTCCATCTATTAGAAAAATAAAACACAAACTTCAATTACTTTATCATCATGTAAAGCTAAATCCATAATTATGATGGATTTTATCCAACACATCCTTTGGTTGAAGAAGCTCATGACTAATTTGGATATTCCTAGACTTTTCCATCAAATTTGTCAAGGATAATAGAAGATTTATGCCTTAAGTGATGTAAAGTAGGAAGGAGATGTTGAAGAAAAGAATCCTATAAGAAAAATAATAATCATTCATAGGTATAATCTCATCTATTATAAAAGTAAAAACAAACTTCAATTGCATAATCATCATGGAAAGCTAACTCAATAACCATGGTAGATTTTATCTAGCACATTCTTTGGTTGAAAAGCTCATGACTCATGTGGGCTTTTAAGTCACTTTGCTTCTTGAGATTTTCATTAACAAAGTAGCAATTTAATTATTTAAGGCTCACATTACGCATAAATGGTTAAAGCATATGGGAACAAAATACCATTTTATCAAATTAAAAGTAAATGAGGACAATATCTTGCCCAAACTTGTGCCTACAGGCACTCAATTGGATGACCTCTTTATCAAGCCCCTCTAAGCATTTAGAATTAATTATCTCTTAAAGATCATTGGCACTGTAACAACTAAAGAACAAGGTGTGGATCCTCAAATCTTCAAACATTCTACACATTGCACATTAAATATTTTTTTTTTTTAAATTTAGCTAGTGCAAATGTGCTTCATGTGACCTCTTACTCGTGTTGACTAGAAGCTATGGTTCTTATGTTATGTACATTAAAGTCGTGTTTTCATGTTGTGCTGACTAGTCCGATGTTGATGTGGTCATGGTTCCATGTGATTAGAGTACATGTATGTGCATATAAGCTTTAAAAATAATGTATATCCTAGGTTCTTATGTTATGTAGAAGATAAAAGTAATGGGTATTTGTGGTCAATATTGGTTATTGATCTTGGTTATTATTGGTTTGATGAGTTAACTAGTGACATTTGTGGTCATTATGAAGACTAATGATGAGGGTGGTTTTGTATTCATTCATGAGAAATAATGAGTGACATCATACACATGCAATGTCCACTTCCTCTACAAGTATAAATTTATGCTTCATCCTCATGAGAATTTTGACAGAGAGGCATTTGCTACTAATGAAAATAAGTTCTTCTTTCCTCATTTCTCATGTTTGTTCTAGAGTTCTAAGTATGCTAAAGTTTCTTTCTAAGCTTTCTATTCTCTCTTCCCCATTCTCACATTTTTCCAATGTTAAGTTCTTACAATTCATCTTACAAAATTTACACCATTTCTCTTATTCTCACAAGACACTTTTAAAATTCTTTATTTGCATTCTCATAGAGATATTCTCACATTTTCTCAGCTTTCTTTTATTTTTCCTCACAAGGATTTCTTATTCCATGAAATTAGTGAGTCAAATCATTTTACTTGAAGTTTTAGATTAAAATATATTAAAACTCTTATTTGTTTTAAACATTTGAAGTGCACAAACTTGTACACTATATTTGCAAGTGATTTGAAAGCTTAAAGTTTGAGATTAAATGTGTTTCCGATTCATGTAGCTTGAAGTATAACTTTTAGTGGACTCACACCTAGACCACAACCATCTCATGCCCCTTCCAGTAGGTCATGATCTCACTGTGATCTTCGAACAACTCAAAGTGGACTTTCACCTCATTGTAGTTTCTATGTCTTGGCCCATTACAACCTTTTATTAGTCATGATCACTCATGACCAAGTCATAATAGTAGAAATGATCTCATTGCTAGTCATGATTAGTTTATTTTTCATAGTTTTTGCTAAGATCACAATCTCCCTATTCTGGTGACCAACTTGTAGTCAAGTCATGACTCTTCTTGAAACTCATGATAAGCTTATGACTAGCAAGTGACCAATGAAATTGAAGGTTTATAGTTACAACTAAATATCCCTTCCTCATACACACTCAACACCAAACATTGTCTAGAATGCATGAAAAACTTAGACATTAATCTAGTAACTAATCCAACCTATGATAGATGACACAAAAATCATAGGAAACATTTTTATAGGGACATTTACCTTGTGAATACATTCAAAAAAAATTTAGGACAACAATGGTGAAAAACACTATGAATGCACATTAAAACAAATGATGAAGTGGAATATTTCATTAATAATTCTGATGTAATATAAAACCATCAAGCATACAATGTAACACACAATATTGAAATATTTTAATTACATAATTGAAATATTACAATGTTAGAATTATTATAATAATATATGTTATAATCCTGAGTCCCAACAACAAAGTTACTTTGCAAGCATTATGTTATACTTCACTTCTATAAGTTTTAATTAAGTTTGTTTTGTTTTGTTTTGTTTTTTGTTTTTTTGTTTTTGGGTTGGTGGGGGCCATGGGGAGGGATTAAGTTATACTACTTATAAGTAGAACATTTACAACGTTAGTGTTAATCATAATGTCATGCTATACTCAACCCAAGTCCCTTCATCATGTTTAAAGCTTACCATCATCATTATCATCATTCTAGCCTTGTTCCAACAAAATGGCGTTGGCCACATGAGTTTTTTTTGACCATTCACCTCTATGAAGAGCTATCCATAGCAACTGGCCCTATCATTGTTGAGCATTGCTTTTGGGAAATGCCTTAACATCTGCAAAATCTGAGAAAGGACTCATCTATGAGATTTGGCAAAGTTTTAGAGCCAACTACCAGCTTGATGCTAACCCTCCTTTTGTATTTATGTTTGGGACCAGCATTGGTAGAGTTTTAAAGCCTGCCATCATGTTTACAATATTGTGCATTGTTAAAAGAAGAAATTCAATTAAGATAATAGTTTGTACTTAAAGACAAATTAGGTTAGATTTATAAATTGTAATTTAATGTTATGACAAAGTAATGGCCTCATTTCTAAGAGTCATTAATAAAAAGATTATATTTTTTTATAAAGAACATGGTTTTCTCAAGTTGTAGGACCTAGGTTAGCTGAAATGTTGGGGCAACCATGCTAAAGTAATTATGATTTTGCTCATCTACCAATCCTTCCAAAACTGCACCTTAGAAGATTAGTATTGATCCTCAAGTTCCTCATTAATTACAAATACTTTTAACAAATTCTAAATTATTTGTACAGCAACTCAAACAAAGCAGTGTTACTATTTAAAAAAATTAAACAAGTACATCTTAAAGGAGCATCTCAAACATTAAACACCCAAACGCAACCTTACGCTGCATGCTGGTGGCGTGTGATAAACGGCGGCTTGTATGGGATGAACCAACCAAATTCTAAATTGGAAATTGCCAGTCCGTCCATGTTTCTTTTTTGCCAGTTAAGCGCCAGCTAGAAACCGAACCGACGTTTCACAAAAAGTGAGCATCCTTCCGACATCTCTCGTCTTATCCTACGTCAGCGCCCATTTGACTCACGCACGCCAATTCAACGGATACCAAAACTATGGACAATTGGACACAGCTCACGCTACACTGGAAAGAGTCGTTGCCTGCTGGTTGCTCCTCAGTCAAATCATTGTCTTGGGCGTCGGTGCGAATAGTGTTTACACTTCTACACACTGTTGATGTGTTCGCATCTGATTTGCTGAGTCAGCTTGGGCTCGTAAGCAAGCGTTCACGTTTACGCGGCACGCGGTTTCATTTGGTGACGAAGCTTCCAGGGCTGCTCCGCCCGTCGGGACCTATAAATTATGCCTCCACTCAAAGCGTTTCCATATTCATCCTGATCAAGCCAAGCAAAGATCGAGTAGCTGAGCTTACGTTACATTACATTCAGCAGCCTCTTGTAGTTACTTAATTACTTGAAATTGAAGTTGGGTGTTGAGGGGAAGAAACAAGAATGGCAACGCAAAGGCGGTCTGGGTCTGGATGGGCCATGTTGTTGTTGCTGTTCGTTGTTGCAAGCACAGCAGCAAGGGCGGACTTCAGCACAGAGTTCGACATAACGTGGGGAGGGGACGGCTACCATACACAGACATCAGATGGAGGAAAGCAGATTCAGCTGCTGCTGGACCGCTCATCCGGCGGTGCGTTTCAGTCAAAGAAGCAATACTTGTTCGGACGCTTCGATGTTGGGATGAGGCTGGTGCAGGGAGACTCGGCCGGCACGGTGACGACGTTCTATCTGTCATCGCAGGGCGACAAGCACGACGAGATCGACATGGAATTCTTGGGCAACGTCAGCGGAGAGCCGTACGTGTTGCATACCAACATATACTCGGCAGGCAAGGGCCAGCGCGAGGAACAGTTCTACCTGTGGTTCGATCCCACGCGTGGCTTCCACACATATTCCATGCTATGGACGCCCTCCCACATCGTCTTGCTCGTCGACAACATTCCCATCCGTGTGTACACCAAGACTGCGGGAGTGTCGTTCCCTGAGTCGCAGCCAATGCGTGTGTACGGAAGCCTCTGGAACGCTGATGACTGGGCCACCCGTGGCGGCAGGGACAAGACGGACTGGTCCAAGGCCCCCTTCAGCGCTGGTTATAGGCTCTTCCGCACTCAACCGTGTCTCCCCGCCTCTTCTGCTACTTGCACTGTTTCCTCCTCCGATCAATGGTGGAATCAGCTGCCTTCTTCTTCTTCTTCTACTTCTGCCTCCTCCTTGGCTGCCAACAACAATGACAGTAATGCTGCTGTGAACGCAGCCATGCAGAAGCTGAAGTGGGTGCAGAGCAACTACAGAATCTACTCCTACTGCAACGACCTCCCACGCTTCAATGGATCTCGCCCACTCGACTGCGCCTCAACCTCTTAAAGTGTCTGTCACTTGCTGTTACTTTGTTGCAACTTGCAACATCGTTTAATTTATTCGTTCATTCTTTTGTGTGTTCATTTTGCCGTCTTTGATTACACAACAGCAATAAAACACATTTTTGATTCTTTTCTTTAATAAATTATTTAGATCTTGCAAGCGTTAGCATTCCAATTTTGTTCCCCGACATGAAACTTTTTAACGAATTTATTACTGTTTTAAGTTTGCGGTCCATGTTAAGACGGTGCTTATTTAATCATATAAGATTGGTCAGAATGACATAGGTGGTGATCTACGCGTTAAAAATGCCTTTAGCTTTTGAAACATTTAATTGAATAAACTGCCATGAATTCCATCCAGCACCGCCTGGTAACATTTTGGTGTGTTTTATTATAAGTTTTTGCTTTTTAGCCAGCTTTGGTTAATTTATTTATCAAAAAAACATCATAGCTTCTGTGGTATATATATATATATATATTTGGAATAGTGCTTGTATGATTGATATCACCGTCAGAAACATCTAGTATGATTAGAATTATTAACACTCAAGTTGCGAGTTGTGAAGCTAATATTTATCGTGGAAGTGGCCCGGCGACGGTGCGCACTGGTATGCAAACAGCGAAAACATCCATCCATCCATCCACTATGGTGTCATATAATAATCTTTTTCAAAAGTGGAGTTGGTTTAACGGTGCAACTCATTAATAGTTAAAATAGTGTGCCCTTGGGTAAGCAAGTGACCCCACAAAGCATAACGCTTAGCAATCTTTCCACCATCTTTTGACGTCAGCGCCATATGCTCTTCCCTGTGACCACCCGCCATTCCTCAGCTGGAATGGAGACAGCTCATAGTTCCTTAGAAGTAATCTTTTTCCCTGTTTCATTTTGATATGTATCCTTGTTATTTCACATCCACTTGATGCCGATATAAGCTACATCACTCCTAAAATTCTGCAAAGTTGTTTACCTGTTCAAATGCGTAATAAAACAATAATGAAATATCTATGCATTGGGCTCGTTGTTCGTTATATTTCTGCTCACATTTTTTTTCGTTTTGATCGATGTGAGTATTTGCATAACATGCAGGATTATTGAAGAAGCTTTAAGGTTGTTGCACTGCTATGGGTCACAATTATAAAGTCCAAACCTATAAATCATGTTATGCATACATTACAGTTTGTTACTTGAGGTTGGAGTTGGATTTGGTCTTTAGTTGGGAAGAAAGCATGGTGGTGTAGGGATGCCTCTTCTGATCCCCTTGTTCTACCCTACATGTTATGTGTCTTTTTGAGTTGATTTTGTTGATAATGATTCTTGGATGTTTTGGCATGTTTCAGGGTGTTTTTGGCCTATTTTGATGAGTTTAGGAGGTTTTAGGGTCTATGGGAACTTGTTTGGAGGCATCTAGAGGCTTTTGACATCAAAACAAGCATTTTTATTTTTAGCACTTGCAAAACAGATGTCTCCCCAAAAAGATAGATGCCTTACCTAAGACGTCTCACCTAAAGTGTAGATGTCTCAAGACTAGAGTAGACATCTACCAAAATAAGTAGACATCTCTCTTGAAAGCTAGGTTTTCACAAGAGATAGCCGAGCAAAGCTAGAGATGATCCAAATGCATGGAGAAACTTTTGAAAATACTTGTTCCAATTTGAGAAACAACCAAAGCAAGATGGAAACAGCTAGGGAGAAGGTGAGAAGACTTAGGAAACATCTAAAGAACCTCAAGTTGAGTTGAGAAAAGATTTTTAGGGTTTTTACCTTTCAATTGCTTATAAATATTGATGTAATTCAACATTGTAAGAAAGAGCATAACCTTGACCATGAGCAAAAGAGAAAGCTTATGAGAGTTAAGGGAGGAGAGCTTGTGAAAGAAGAGGGCTTGTGCAAGGAAGTGGAGTGAGAGGCAAGGAAGAACACATGAGAGAGGTTAGGAGAATCTCTTATAAGTGTCTTGTCTTAAGCTTAGGCTTCATTGTGAGCAATTGAGGATTAAGAGAGGACAAGTGTGGCCTCTAAGATCCTTGGGAGATTTGTGAGTTGATCTTGGCTCCTCATCTTGATGTATTTTATATGTATTTTGAGAATTATCTTAATATAAGAGAGATTTTCTCTATTTTATTATGTTGCTCTTACTTTCTAAGCTAAATTAGCTCAGAAGTTGTGGATTAGGTCCTATTGGGGTCTATTGAGGTGCAACCCCTATACCAAATTGGTATCAAAGCTAAGGTTTGGAGGTTTTCACACCTCTATGTTGAAGCTTGGTGTTCTCTTTAAATGAAATGAACATTGTTATTGATATTTTTGTATTTTCTTCTGGATATCATTCTTATTGCTTTAGGTATGACACCAAAGAAGAAGACATGTCAAGAGCTTAGACAAGAGCTTCAAGAGTTTAAGGACTCCTTTAAAGATTTTTTGGCTGAGATGCAAGAAGTTCTTCCCAAAGTAAAGGTCCACAAGCACCAAGATTTTGCATAAACTTCAAAAAGGGATATAGAGAAATTGAAGACTAACATGGAAAATATTTTGAGAAGAATTGATAGAATATCTTCTAGTCATCAAGAAGGGAAGGAAGATGAAAGGTCTTGTGAAGTAAAGATCAATGAGAAAAGGAGTTCTCAAGTATCTCTTATTAAGCAAGGGAGTGCTCAATACTCAAGGGTTTTAAGGGAGGAAACTAAGAGCTTCATAAAATGGACCAAGAGATCTTCAAAGTTCAAGATGGTGTATGTTGTTGATCAAGGAGAGTTCCTATCTTGTGAGTCATGGGACGTGAAGGATCTAAGGCAAGAGAGTGGCAAAGATTAAGGGACTTCTTCAAGGAGGATCAAAAATAGCACTAGAAGGTATGATACTCATTTTTTCTTTTTTCTTTTTCAATTTTTCTACACCTTGTGGAAAGGGAAAGGAGATTCTAAGTCAAGTTGAGACTATCTCATGGAAGAGAGGTGAGTCTTCTAGCCAAGGTATGTGGAAGAATAACTACTTTAATGATGTTTTTGATGAATTTGATGTTAAGGACATGGAGGAGAGTTTACCTTTTGAGTTGGTACCTCCAAAGTGGAATGAAAATCTTGTTGTTGATTCCTTTGAAGAGGAGAAGCCATTCGAATTGGGAAATCCTATTTGGAATCTTGAACCTTCAAGCTTTGATGAGATTGAACAACCACATGTTGAAGATTAAGTTGAACCAAAGATGGATGGGGGAAGCCATGAAGAGGTAAGTAAGGGTGAGCTTTACCTTGTTAATTGTAGTAATGTCTCTCATGTTGAAGCTAGTGTGATGGATGCTAGTTTTTCACTTTAGCTTGATAGTGGTTTGTTCAATGGTAATGATGAGCATCATGATCATTGTGGTGATTGTGATGGGATTGAGAGTCATGTTGTGACTTTTGATGCCATTGTTAGTAAGAGGAAGGCTAATAATGTAATTTATTTCATAATGATGGCTATTAGAATAATCATTGTGAGAAGGTCATTATTGGTGTAAGTGAAGACATTGATAATGATATGATTTTCCAAAATTTGAAGATGCTTGCTATTGATTATAGCAATGATAAATTTGTGAAGTGTGATGATGATTGTCTTGGCTATAAAATGGAAGTGCAACATGAAGGTAATCTACATGGTGGTGATGAAAGAAAGCTAAGTGGTAGTCTTCCAAACACCGAGAAGAAGAAGGTGTAGAAGAGGAAAAAGAAGAAAAGAAAGAATGTTGAATTAACAAAGCCTAATCCATTTTCTTTTTCTTATTCTTTATTTGTTACATGTTTATGTCATCATGTAGATGAAAGGGAAGCATTCCAAGGAGATGATCAGATGAAGGAAGCATGGTGGGGCATGAGGACAAGCTCCCCATGAGCAAGGAAAGATTAAAACAAAAATTTCCAATGATATTTATTCTCAAGTTTGTAATGCATTAAGTCATGATTATTGTGATGGCCTTTAGTAATGGGGGAATGGTGCCTTCCAACTTATGAAAGGTCATGAAGCATGACATTTTTAAGGGTGGGAGAGATGATGTAGGGATACCTCTTAGATTCCCTTATTCTACCCTACATGTTATGTGTCTTTTTGAGTTGATTTTATTGATGATAATTCTTGGATGTTTCGGGGTGTTTTTGGCTTATTTTGATGAGTTTAAGAGGTAGGGTCTATGGGGACTTGTTTGGAGGCATCTAAAGGCTTCCAACATCAAAATGAGCATTTTTATTTTTGGCATCTATAGGATAGACATCTATCCTAAGATGTCCCGCCTAAAGTGTAGATGTCTCAAGACTAGAGTAGACATTTACCAAAAATAGTAGATGTCTCTCTTGAAAGTTGGGTTTTTGTAGGAGATGTCCTAGCAAAGCTAGAGATGATACAAATGCATGGGGAAACTTCTAAAAATGTCTGTTCCAATTTGAGAAATAGCTAAAGTAAGATGGAAATAGCCAGGGAGAAAGTGAGAAGACTTGGGAAACATCTAAAGAACCTCAATTTGAGTTGAGGAAAGGTTTCTAGGATTTTTACCTTTCGATTTATTATAAATATTGATGTAATTCAACAATGTAAGAAAGATAATAACCTTGATTATGAGCATGAGAGAAAGCTTGTGAGAGTAAGGAAGGAGAGCTTGTGCAAGAAGAGGGCTTGTGCAAGGAAGTGGAGTGAGAGGCAAGGAAGAACACATGAGAGAGGTTAGGGGAATCTCTTATAAGTGTTTTTTCTTGAGCTTGGGCTCCATTATGAGAAATTGAGGATTTAGAGAGGACAAGTGTGGCCTCTAAGATCCTTGGGAGACTTGCAAGTTGAGCTTGGCTCCTCATCTTGATGTATTTTATATGCATTTTGAGAATTATCTTAATATAAGAAATATTTTCTCTATTTTATTATGTGTTATTACTTTCTAAGCTAAATTTTCTTGGAAGTTATGGATTGGATCTTATTGGGGTCTATTGAGGCGAAACTCTTGCACCATGTGGTTTGCATCATCTACTTAGTTGGTGTGTGCCTCACTACAGGTCTTTTCACATACAAATCCATCACCATGTAGTTTATTTGCATATTTTTAAATTCTTTTTAAGTAAAATCATTTTTTTAATAAGTGATGCATCAAGTTATTTTTTTAAAAAATCAAAATTAATTTATATTAACAAGTGAAAAACAACATTGCATTAAAATAGAAAATAACATAAACATATATTTGGCAGAAATGGTGTAAATGTATGCCTCCTAACTTTTCATTTATGTTTTCTTTGATGTTGAGTAGAGTATGAAGTAGTGGTAGTCATTATTTTTGATGTTGATGTGTTTACTTTGATGTATTAGGAGTCACAAGTGCTTTTTTTTCGGAAAAAGGATACCAAAATGTTAGGGATTGAGAAAATTCTTAAAAAGAGAAAAATGGGGCCAAAGGTGAACCCCTTCTATTGTAACATGCCTTGCATTTTAAGTTGAGGTGAGTAGAAGCTCTCCTTTCAATTCTTGAGTGTTCTTGTGTAGGCTTTGTATCCTTGGGAAAGCTCTCCTAGCTTTTCCCTTTTCTCTTCTTACATTTTTATAGCATGGCTTTCTCAATTTAAGGAGTGAATCCTCTTTTATGGGTTCATCTTCTAAGTTCTTAAAATCATTCCTCTAATAATTTCTCACAATTTATGGATTCACACATGTTTCTTTCATACATGTTTTACTTTCATGTTCTTTCAAGTTTCTAAAGTTAATTGCATATTTTCTCATGTTAGTAATGAATAATTAAAGAATTTAGAAGTAGTTTTGTTCTATTTCAAATGATTCACTTCCCATTTAAAATTCCAAGTTATTTCTCCCTTGTTTCATGTTCATGTTGAGGGGTTGTATCCTCTTTCATGTTAATTGCATGTAAAATGATATGTATATCTCTACATGTACTTGTTCCAAGCCTCTCTAGCTTGTGAGAGTCTTTCATCATGTTTTTCTTATGTTTCTAAAAGTGTTTGAAGTCATTTAAGTGTGGATTCAAGAGTTTTTACATGTTTATGTTGGTTTTGCATATTTTGCACACATATGCCAAATTCAAGGTCTTCAAACTTTCATTTCAACAATGTTATCTATTTCTTGCATTACCATGACTTTATCATGACTGACAATGAACATAGAGACATTTCCAAGTGACCAAGATGTCACTGCAACTCATGGTGAGCAACCATGACTCATGGTCTACTTTTGATCTACTTTTTCAATAGTCCCACAATTGGTAGTCCACTTATTAGATTTGAAGTACAAATGGTATCATGGAGGCCAAAATGTTTACCATGACCTAATCATAACTCATGTATAGCTCATGTTTTGCACAAAGTTTAGTTTTTCTCTATTTTGGATAGACTAAGACCCATGATGGGCTCATGGTAAAACAACACAACTTGACTATAACAACTCATGGTATTGTAGACCATGACCTTATAGGCTCTTATGGTGGCCAAAATCAACTTTGATGAAGTTAAAATTTCTGCTATAGTAAAATTAGAGGAATCTTATTCCATTGCTAGCCTTTGACAAGTGGTACCAAGGCCAAAACGTTGCTAAGAAGAAGGTTAAAAAATGGCCTCTAAAGATATTCCTAAGTGTTCTATTATCTTTAATGGGTCTCAAGACTTTTCTTATTGGTCTCATTCAGCCTACTCTTTATTGCAAATTAATGAGTTTTTTCATATATAGAAAATGAACTTGTAATTCCTCCAAATCTTAATGTTCTAACAAGAGAGAAAAGGAGGGAATTATCAAAAGATACTAAGTTAAATGCATTGGCTAAGATGATAACATGTATGAGATATAGTGAGGTCATTGGAATCAAAATTGGAACTAAAAACACTTCTAAATAGTGTTGGGATGTCCTTCAAGAGGAATATAAGGGCAATAAGGCCAATAGAAAGATTAAGGAGCTAAATGTGAGGATAGAATTTGAAATTATGAAAGTTTTGAAAGGTAATATTCTTGAGCATTTTCTTGAAAAGTTTATAGTATGCCTTAGGAATCTTGAGGAGTATAATTATAATTACTTCATGTAACAAAAGATGCAAAAAGTTGTGGCTATGTTGTATGATGACTATAGGTTTGTCAATTTTATTGGAAACCATAGTTTAAACTAAAGAGATTTCCACTTATATTTTAGATGAACATGTATCAAGTATAAGGGCTCATCAAGAGTTGAAAAACTCTTTATCATCAAGGCAAGATAATGTGTATGTTTCTTAATATCCTTCAAGAGGAAGAGAAATAATAAATTTTCAAAGAAATGAAGTATCATCTCAAGAGAGGTAGCCATCAAATTTTAGAGGTAGAAGAAGAGATCCAAAAGGAATTAGAAGACATGGAATATTCAATTTTCAACATAGGAGTAGCACCTTCACACCATCTTAATCAATTCCATGGTGTAAGTATTGCAACAAGAAGAATCACATTGAAGACAAGTGTTGGTAAAAAATGAGATTCCAAAACCTCACCATTTAAGAAAGTAATAGTGAAGCATAACAAGATGGAGATTCTTCATCAGTCCAAGACAAAGACAAGGAAGTAGGTGATGGATATAACACTAATTTTTCTACTTTCTACATGACTAAACAAATCATCTCTTCTACATGGATAATTAATACTAGATGCAGTAATCACGTAACTCCTTAGAAAGATTATTTCATATAGTTTAAGGATGATAAGAGTCTTGGGTTAATTAAAGTAGGTGATGGGGCTTATGTAAAATTGGAGGCATTGGTAACTATCAAATTCTTCTTGATAATGGTCATCCCATCCAACTCCATGATACATTCCATATTTCTAAATTATTTAATTCTCTCCTTTTAGTTGATAAAATTTTAATAAAAGATAACAAAGTTACCTTTGAGAATGATGAGTGCATCATCTCTAATAGTCATGGTATAGTTGCAAAGGTTCCCATGTTGGAAAATTAGATATATTATTTTGGAACAATGTACTTTACTCATGTAAGTCCAAGTCAAGAATCTTCCAAGTATGACATGACAAGATTGTGATATTAGAGGCTTAGTCATGCCTTATACTCTAACCTTATTAAGCTCATCAAAAATCAAGTAGCCATTCGAGCTAAGTTTCATGAAGCACCTTAAGAAGTTTGTGAAACATGTTAAAGGGTAAACAAAAGGCACTCCCATGTTCTAATGAAAGTGATAGAAGGACCAAACCTTTGGAGCTAATCCACATGGATGTTATGGACCCAATGCCTATCATTTCTCATAGAGAAGATAAATATTTTTTAGTGGTTGATCCTATGCTTAATCAGAGGAATCACAAGTGTTCACATGCAATTTGATCAAATTTTGTGAACTTATTTACCCAAGTGGCCAATATTCCTAATTGTGAATTATGTAGTTGTAAGTTATTATCTTCTCAATTTTCACTTGTGCTAATCGATGTGTATGGTTAACTATGGTTGAGACATAAGATATTTATTTTTATACTTTTTAACATTTTTCTCCTACTTACTAGATGATTGAATAAATGAAGATTTAATATTTAAGCTAAATAACCAATTAACTACTTCATTGACTAACTATCTTAATGTAAAGTATTTGTTCCCACTTATCAGGATTGTATATTAATGGTACTAGGTTATCAAGTATATACTATTGGGTGTACCAAGTATCTATTGTTAGGATTACTAAGCATTAATATATTATACTTGAAGTGGTCATACTTACATTGCTTATGAAAAATAATAGTAAGTAATTAAGAATAGAAAAGTAAATTACATGTAAAGTAAATTGTGAAAAAGTAGAATTATGTCATTCTAAGTCCTACAATGGATAGAGGAAATTTTGATTTATTACTATCCATGCAAATGTGTCCAAGTACATGTGCACTTGAATAAAATGTCATACAATCTCATAAATCCATATTGTGTGCACTTAGAGAGAAAATATTCCAACTTTCATGAGAAGAAACTACAAGAATTTGGCTAAGGCTATGACCAAAATGTGCCATAAATGCAAGGGATATGCACATTTATATAAGTAATGATTATGCTAGCATCAACATACCTACGTCAATGCATCATAAGATGTGTGGACAGGGATATGTTGATGGGGCTACATCAATGAGCATACATTGACACAACCTATCTTATTGATGGTTCATCATACCCCTAGGACTAATTGAAAACTCATTCTTAAGTAAACAAAATTAGGATCAAGTTTCTTACAAAATTTGGGAAAGTATGGAAATTTATTGATAGACAGATAGACTAATTGATTCTAAATGACTCAAAGTGTTGGATTGTCCAAATTTACAAACATGAGTGCAATTTTACAATAAAATTAGACCCTTAGATAAAATTTTAGTAGGTGTCTGTTGAATGGATGAAGACATGATGGTGTCTCATATGGTGCCTGGAGATGGAGGATCTAGTGGCTTGGATGGTTCTTCATTGCATCCAAGTGCTAGTGGAGGCTAAGGTTTCTCTACTATTGTTGTTGGAAGTTTAAAAGCATCCAGGAGTGCTTTCATCTTCTCCTCCTTACTTTGTCAGTTGTAAATAATCCAAGCTTCTTCACCTAGATGGGCTAGTGTAGGGATGTTCCATGGACATGGAATTAAAGGAAACATTTCCTTCATGATGGAAAACTAGGCTATGAATATCTTATATTCAATATTAAACATCTTTACAAGGTTTTACAGCTCTTGGTAGTCATTCATTATTCTCACTAGGTTCTTAGCAATTGTTCATTAATCAATGAACCTACTATGAAGAACTTCAAGCTCTACATTAGCTATCCTTAAGTTTTTTTTTGTTTCTTTATGAAGCTTAAAATATACCTTATAAAGGAGGTAAGAGTTGGTAACCCTCTTCTCTAACTCACTCCTTGGTCATCCTACTGTCAGCATTGCTAGGTTTGCATATTGGAGGTTGGTAAGCTTAATGTACTTCATCATCTCCTTGATCTGCAACTTCTTGAGTTAGATTTTTGCTTGATTATATGTATTTAGCCCATCAAAGATGGATTGCCATAAATCTTCTTTTTATTTGAGTTTTTGGATGGCCTCCTTCACTTTCATATTTGTCAATTTTATTTCTTTCTCATTAACCTCCTTACGTAGCCCAACCTGGTCCCTATAATGATTCTTTACTTTTTCAAACTTTAAAACCTCATTTTTCTAAGTGGCTATCTCAATTTTTGTTCTTTGATAAAAGGCATGAACCTTCATCATCGAGAGATTTCTACTCTTAGCTATTAACCTCCTCAAATCCAAGTTAATCTTGGCAATCTACTCCTACTATAGGTGAATGTATTTGATCATCTACTCCTTTTGCTACTTAGCATTTTGAAATTATCTTTAGTGAGGACTAAATTCTCCTTGAAAACTTGTAATAGGTCCTTGTTAGTGTTGTTTTTCATAGTCTTTGATACAAATGTGTCAAAGACCATCATCTCTTTTGCATTCTCATCCTTTTGGTATTTTCTTTGAAGTTGTTAGAAATCTTCATCCCATGTAAGCTCTGGCCAGAGAATAGAAAGGTCAGAGAGATAGGCTTTTAACTCCACAAATTTGATTTCCAATTGATTATTGTTCATGGTGGCCTCCTCAAGTTATGCATTGGCAAAAAATAATTTGCCCCTTGTCTTAAGCAGTTGTGATTGATTTGTAGTAATTTTTTCTAGAGATCAATGATCTCCAGAAGTAGTTGCACAACTCCTACTAGTCTTTTTAATACATCCTCATGTTGGATAATGCTCATTTGATTACTTCATACTCCTACAGATGCATGGATATCTACCACAATAGCTATGTTTAGTATAGACATCATAAGATCATTAAGGGCTCTAGCTACTTTATTAACCACCACCTCCACTACTATTTCTTGGCCCTTTTGTTGCATCACTAGGACTATTGCCTCCTCACCTTTCTCCAACATGAAAGAGAAGGCTAGAGAATTTACTAGAGAAGGATGCTGCATGTTCCAAAATTTTAGGAAATGTTTATTCAAGAATGGACAAAGTGACCTCCTTGGTACTTGTATTAAATCTAGTGGGTGCCTAGTCCCTTATGTGGAGAATAGTGATGTTGTCTTGATATATAGCTAGCTAATGGCCCTTGCAAAATCATTTAGATGTTTTATAACTACATGGTAGACAAATGAGTTCCCACCACTTATAGATCCCTATTATTACTGAAACTACTACTCCTAAAGTTTTCTAAGTCATTCTATAGCTACAAGCATCTCTGGTGTTGTTTATAGGGTTATAGGTGGTGGTGGTCATGGCTACTCATCTTCTTGCAACTTGGTTGCTATCTTATCCTTGATCATCTCCTACCATGATGTGGTAGGATTGTGGTAGATCACATTGTTTGAGTAGTGAGCTATCCTCACTCCTCCTCCCCACCACCCCTCCCCCACCCCACCCCCNAATTTTTTGATTAAACATGAGAAGGGGAATGTCTTCCTATCCTTTTCATTTTCCTTGAAGCATTTCTTGATTTACAAGAAGATGAGGTTGATAAGGAATTTTCTACTTAGAGGTGTACATGCCATAGCAGAGAAGGTTATCATCTTACATAGCCTCATCATTAGATTTAGGTGATGGGTTACGATCTTGAAATAAGTTCACTCTACCTTTATTAGGGTATTGTACTTCATACAGTTCACTCCTTAGCATTTCTAGACCCATTATTTTTTTTCCTCTAGGTCTTCCTATGTAGAGATCTCAATAAGCTTTTCCCTAGTGTTGGGTAAAACAAGGGCTTTAACTATGGCCTCAACCAAATAAGAAATGGTGATGTCCTTAATTTTCACTAACACATCTCTTTATTAGTTGTTCCAAAATAGGTACGTCTCCCCCATGTATTACTCTTCACTATTGGAGAGAATGGTTCACAAGAGAAACCCCTAAAATTGCATTATGACTTCTTCTATTACTAACTCCAAGAAGGATCTAAGGTTCAACTTCTATAAAGGGAACTTTAGACCTTCTTCATCTTGATTTGTTCTAAACAAGCCTCTATGAAGGTGGGAATTTTCATGAAAAATTTCACTTTAGATTCCTTTAGAAGTGGCCCAATGGCACATGTCACCTCAACTACTTATTCTTGGGGTTAATTTTTCTGTTGTTATTGGTTCCTTCCTCCTCGAGGTCACTTTTTCCTTGGTTGCAATGGCCCTCTCACTTGTGGTCCTCATTTAGATGTCATCTGCAATCATAATAATAATCCATGATTAGCTCTTTAGTTCATAACATTTAGTCATTTGAATGCCTTTCTTCATTATATCAGGTTATGTTAATATATTAGGTACTAAGAGTTTATCATTAAAGTACTTGTTTATGATTGTGGGCTAGGTGTATTATTTTATTCCTAGCTAGAGAAGTTTATTGGTTGGTCTTAATCCTTTATGGTAATTAATTTAATATTATTTTAATGGATTAATCATGGGGAGTTAGAAAAATGTTTTGTGAAAAAAACCAAAGGTTTGTATCCCTCACAATGTAAAGTGTACCTTCAATAGCTTGAGGATCAAAAAATGGGTGAAATTGAGTAAGAAATTTGGAAGTTAGGATGCTCAAAAAATTCTTGGGATCTAGAAAATGTCAAAACTCCTCTAGTACTTTTGAAAAAAGGTGAAAATGAGCTAACAATCATGTTTAATTCATATAATTTCTATGCAACATTGACAAGGTTGCATTGACTCATCCTACTACATTGATAGGGATGCATCAATGTAGCTATGCATTTTGGAATTCAGAACTTGGGAATTTTAGGTGAGTTTTGGAATGAAACAAAAGACCAATGGAATTCACAAAGTGGTAGAATAATGGTAACAACAAGAAAAATGATAGGTTTAACTTAGGAGACGTAATTCAAGTGGATTTGGATGAGTTTGGTATGGATGCTATGATTCCAAGGAAAGTAAAATTGAATATTATAATATTATCAAGATGGTTGATTAAGCAAGTGACCCATGGTTAGGGAACTTAACTTAAGGTACACCACAAGAATGTAATTGGGTTCTATCCAAAGTAGGTGTATACCTATTATGCCCTTGCATACCTTCATCACAAACAGTCCTTGGGCTCTAAGGATGATGAATGGTTAGGTTAAGTTAAATTCCATAACCATGAATGGAATTTTTCTAGGGTGATGTGATCTAGCAAATAAAACCAAATAATTTAGCATGATATGAGGTAGTGAGGTTGTAGAAAATGAGGTGAATAAATGAAAGAGAGAGAGAGAGAATGGGGGATAGATAATCAACATTCTAGTCATAAGAGGTTCTTAGTGAAAATTATCATTAAGATGGTTTGATACTAGTCCTTTTCTAGTCTAGACCAAGTCCATTCCACTTCTAGTGGCCTTACATTGATATATGACTTCTTTGCATTTATTAAGAGTTTAGAACAACCATCACTCCCAAAGAAGAAGAAATGATAAGAAGGAAGTAAAAAGGGCCTTAGTTAAAGGGGTGCCTTCAGGCATGTGTAACATGTCTTTCTAACCCCATAACTAGTTCTTGTAGCCCATTATTGATTCTAAGGGGTCTTCTTTGAATTCCTGTGTTAGTTATTTTTCACGGAAACCATACCATGCAAAGACATTCTTTATGTTATAGTCGACAATAGGAGTGACGATATACCAGTGGAGTATCATAGAACTTAAGAAGAATGTTGAGAGAAAAACCATAGAAAATCCCCTTAAGGTCACACCCTTTTCCATTCCCACTTGGTTCTTCCCTAGTTTTTTAGGTATTAAGATCATTGAATAATTTTAAGTTGTCATGTGAATGAACCTTTATGCTTCTAGGATATTGATTTCTCATGGAATAAACGGATGGAAGGGTGTTGTGAACTCATTGCCTGATACCACTATAAAATTGATAGATTGTTAGTAGAGAATATAATCCAGAGATAAAATTTGATATTCTGGTTAATTAATCATAATATTGATAGCTTCCTTAAATAACTTCCAAAGATTGTAGTAGCATTAAATAAAATTAGAGACCTTCAATCAAGACTTGCTGAAATTAATAAAGATAAAAAAGAAAAGAAAAGAAAATATATAAGATATTCAATAAATGAAAAAAATATAAAGAACATTATAAAAAAAGGTGTAAAATTGGTTAACCTCATCAATATGTTAGTATGGATGGTCATCTCCCCCATGACCATGTTTAGAGGAGGAGATCCAAAAGATAGAGAGTACCTTTTCCGACATAGATGTGTCAATGTTGTTGGTCACTAAGGGCTCTATGAATGATGTAAGTTATTATATGTTGAATAAGAGATGTTTTTAAAGGCTTTATGAATGGTAAATTATCATGGCTCTAGAAGGAAAATGGATTATGTAAGGTCCTTTCCATAATGTTTGAAACTTAGTGCATTATGACACATGCATGGGATTCCAATAAAGAAATTTATTGCTAAGGTGGAATTAAACTCATCTTATCTATGCATCATGAAATTTTTTGTGTTTTCCTTGTGCATTTCATTCATCATTAGGGCTACTTGTCAGTTCTCATCTAGCACATTAAATATCATTACACATTTTTTTGGGCTAGATTAATGTTGAGGTAAAGCTTGTTGGTTGTTGCAAGTGTACAAAGTTTAGTTTGGATTGGAAGTTTTGACAACTTTCTGTATACTAACTCATAGGGAGAGTAACCTATAGGAAGCTTCTAAGTTGAATGATATGCCTAGAGAGCATCATTAAGTTTTATGCTCTAGTCCTTTCTATATCTACTGATGGTTCATGTTAGTATCCTAGTACTCTTCCTATTTATAACTTTAGCTTGATCATTAGCTTGGGGATGATAGGGGGTTGTAAGTTTATGTTGCACCCCTAAGTGTTGCATTAATTTTTGAAAAGTAGACTCTATAAAATGTGTGGTATTATTTGAAATAAGTGCTCTAGGCACATGAAACCTATTTACCATTTGTTTTTGTATAAACTGAGTTCCAGTGGTAGATGCATAGTTTGATATAGCTATAGCTTCAACTCACTTAGTGTAGTAGTCAAAGGAAACTATGATGTATATCTTTCTATTTGACATGGGAGTAATGGATCCCATGAATTCAATGCCCTAAATGTCTAGATATGCTAGTGGTTAGATCCACTATTATGGCCCTTCCATTAATATTGTCATTCTTTCATCTCTTTAACATCGCTCACATGAATAAGAGAAATGGTAAACATCTCTAAAGATCATTGTAGTTGTTCTTCTTCCTAGGTAGTGGTCGCTATGGTCACATTTGGCCATTCCATGGAACAACTGGACTTGAAAATTTAAAAGTGAACATGTAGCTTTAAGGTTATGGGTTGATGGGTGTTTTGGAGAAGTAATCCACTAGTAAATAAAATGATGTTGAGGCCTTCTTCGGATACGAAATTTAAGTGCCAAATTATTCCTTTGGATGGAGATTGAAAGATAGTACAATAGTAAACAAGGAATAATTATATTATTAACCTAAGAAAGCATCAGTGGTGAATAATTTGTGCATCTTGCCTTATTATTTTTTTTCTTGTGGCAATCACAGCAATGTTGGAAGAAGCACCATGTAACGCATGGACATTTTTGTTGTGACTGAAAACTTTGCATGGGTCAGCAGGATGATGAAAAGAGACCACTTTTGCTTGATAGCTTTCTGATCCTCAATAGCAGGGCTCCTCCACGCTTTAGTTTATAGTATCCACTCTAGAACTGCGTAGTTCTGGCAGTGGAGAGGAAGTTTCCTGACTTGGGGGGCTGAAAATTGAGAAATGGAGAATATTCAAAAATGGAATCAGAGCAGCCATGTTCAAGCCCTAGGTCTTCTCAAGATATTTCTGCAAATATTTACGCCGAAGGGTTGGTCTATGGGGTTTAAAAATGGTGAAAGCTGCTAATTAGCAGAACAAAGCAAGGAGTTTGCCGCTAACAACATTTCGGAGGGTTACACAAAGCCAGAAAGGTTCTCAGAAATTTTGGTTGAGCAGTACGGAAAATTTGGTTCTCCATCGACATTTACGAAAAATTTGTTAATAATAAATCCGAAGGAAATTCGTTATCAGTGGATCGATGTTGGAATAGTGGTGTTGATTTGAAGAATAAATCATGCAATATGCTCATGAGTAGAGCCAAAGAAGATTCAAGTAAAGAACATGTAAATAAAACCTTGCCAAAACTAACTATTTTTCCAGAGAAAAATTCATATGATTTGGTTGAGAAAATTGTAGAATTACTAATGCGACCAGAGACATCTCTAGAGCTCCATGTAGTTTGCTGAAGGCCCATGTTGAAAAGGCGTCTTCTGTGGTCGATGATGATGCTCTAGAAATTGACGAGCCCCAGACCGTTAGACGTTAGAACGACTACCCACAGGGGCCTCTTCCAGGATAGCTAACCTTTTCTCTGGAGACAGGCGGTGACTGCAGATGTGCCTGCACCATTGGCTCTTCAGCAACGACATGTGCACCACGTGAGGTGTGTGTAGCTACATGTGAATGCAGCAAATGACAGCAAGCTCTCTCTCTCGTTCCTGCGATCACCGGTGGTTGCAGACGAATTCTAAACAAACTATTGGGTTCCAACATCCTAATCTCCGTATACTAGGGCACTCTCGGAGATGGTGCATGGTGGCAACAACTGAACACCACACAACAACATTATCGGATGCAGCGGCAGAGCCTCCTTTCACGGCGGGAGTTCACATATGGTTTTGTTCGAAATAGCACTTTGGATCTTGGGTAGAGCATGTGTCCATTTCTACAGGTTTCACGTAGAGGCAAGAAAGGAAAGAGACGAACTAGTTGATTACTCCCGTTGTTTATCTGCGCAGCAATTTACCAGTACATGGGTTCAATGGAAAAAACAAATATATATATATATATATATAATAAATTAATAATAATAAAGTGCAGGGAAGATGAAGATGATTTATTGTTCGGCCTTATTAACTCCAAAGATTGTACAGCTACTTTTACCCACGTTTTACTAAGGTATATGCTAAATTATCTTTTTACCACCATCTTGTTCATAAAATTACTAGGGCTTCAATAATATTTAACATTTAAAACTTAAAAATTCTAAACAAATAAAAATAAAAATAAAAATTATATGGTGCCTTTGGATTTATTTTTAAAAATTATTATTATTTCTTATAAAAGCAATATTTGTAAAGACACATGCCAATATTAGCATGATTTTCTCCTAACTTTTCTAACTTGTTGGGCAAGTAATCTACTAACTTGTTGGGCAAGTAAGATCTCCTAACTTGTTGGGCAAGTTATAACTTTCTTACTTGGGAGAGAAGTTAGCTAAGATATTTTGAAATATGTAACTACCTTTTGAACCCTATAAAAAGGCTTTAGGGGTAAGAAGAAAAAGGGGAACACACTATTTGGTCTCACACACTTGGGCTCTCACTTGGAGACACACTTTGGGTCTTGGGAAGAGCATTGTAAAGAAGAAATCGTGAAAGATTGCTTGTAAGATGACTGGCTAAAGAAAATATTTCAGCCTCTTTTTCATAATCCTGTGAGTTATGCTTATTGTTTTTTATTTTTTTTAAATTGTTTAGCTAGTGGTTTAGATAGTATCATGCTTGGCAAGTAATTTTGGGATTTTTAGATTGCTCTTATTGTTCTTGTTGCACAATAGAAATTTCTATTAAAATTTTTACATAGAAGCGCTTGTGTTTGAAAGCCTTAAGAGCATTTAGTAGTGAATTTTATTATTGTGCAATTTATAAGAACCACTATTGAGATTGTTGTAAGAGAGCCTTTGCTTGTAGTCATGTCGTTGAACGATTCAATAGTCAAGAGGGTTTAGAAAATCTTTGGTATTTTGATGGGACCAAAATAGCTTCTTTTATCTTTAAAGTGAATCTCCATGGTATTTCAATCAGAAATTGTCAAGTCTTTTGAAGGTTCTGTTAGATGCAATTGTTGACATCCATTATCTAGCCAAAATGGAGTCTCGTACGTAGTAGTTTACACAGTAATTTTTTGGTAGCATAGTAGGATTGTCTTGAAGAAATTGCTTATTTGAGCATTGGAAGTTTGAAAAATTCGTAATTATTAAATTTTGGATAGCTTTATTGCAAAGTGTTTACTCGTATCATTTTACCTTGTTTAAAAATTTGAGGTCTTAACACAAATCTGCTTTCTTTTCTGTCTATTTCCATCAAATTTTGCTCTATTTCTAGTTTTTTTGTGGAACTATCTCTTTCTCTAGGGAAAATTAGAAGTAGATTCATGGAGTTGTGCTTAAATGTTTTTGCAAAATTTTATTTGTTACAAGTAGGTATTATAAGGACTGCGTAGACTAGGAAATTGAACAAAATAGGAACTCCCAACAACTCACAGTATTTGGCAAAGTTGGCTGAATCTCTTTAAGATGTCATTTGTAGTTTACACACAATGTAATCGTTTCATTTTTCACAACCGCACACACACATACTCACATTAACAACTGAGTCTATTTGGAGGTATTTGGGCCTTGGTGTTGCCAGAAGACCAGCAAGCACCTAAATCTTGTTAGAGGACACTCGTTGGCGGTCGCATCCCAAACGGTCGCCAACAGTCACCACAAGAACCCTCATGAGCATCTTGGAGGATGCACAAATAATTAACATCAGGCACACATCATTAAACCAAGCCATTAGCACAAACCTTGTAAAGGTTATCTTGGATTTGCATGTAATGCTTGACCTAGTGAAGAAAATATTATTTCTTCTTATTGTTCCATTCTGTTAGAGTCTCTTGAGTGAGAAGATATAAGATGAAATTATCATACCAATTGGTAACCCTTGGCTCTTGGAATTTAATGAATTTAGCAAAGAGTAGTTCATTTAGAAACTAATCAAATAAAGACCCCTCATCCTCTTTGTCATCCCATCATAACTAAGACAAATGATTGGAAACTACATTCTTAATTCCCTTCCTAACCACCATGGTAAGGTTAAATTCTTGCAAAATCACTTGCCATTGTATGACATGGGTGCTAACCATTGGCTTATTAATCAGAAAATGGATGGCATAATGGTCATTGTGCACAAAAATTTGGTATTTAAGCACATAGTGCTTGAATTTATCAAAGGCATATACTACTACTATAAGGTCATCCTCAGTGATGATGTAATTCAGTCATGCATCCACAATGTGTTTTAGTTATGTAATTCAAATCATTATGTGGAATGGCCTAGACTAGTTTGAGGCATGTAAAATGAGAGTTTCTATGAGCTTTTCCTTTAGTTCCTAGAATGCTTGTTCGCATTGCTTAGTCTATTCAAAAGCTCCATCCTTCTTTGTAAGCTCCACTAATGATTTTTCAATTTTGGAAAAATTCTCAATGAAAAACTTGTAACCATTATGTCCAAGGAATAACCTCATATCTTTTATAGTCTAAAGTTGTTTGGTAATTTCTTGGATAACCTATACTTTCTCCAAGTTCACCTTAATCTTTTTTCTTGAAATCTAGTGTCTTAAGACTATGCCCTCTTGGATGGCTTTTGTTTTTCCATTGAGCCATAATTTTGCCTTCACATAACACTTTAGTACCTACTTCACACAATTCACGGCTTGTTCAAAGTTGGTACCATAGGTGGAGAAGTCATCCATGAAGAATTCCACATCACTACCAATTTACTATTGAAAAATATCAAGTACTAGGTGCTGGAAAGTTGTAAGAGCATTGTAAAGGCCAAAGGACATCTTCTTATATGCAAAATTCTTCAAGAAACTTGTGAAAGTTATCTTTTCTTGATCTTTTGGTGTTGTCAAAATTTGGTTATAACCACTATAGCCATCTATAAAACTACATTAGTTATGCCCTACAATTGTATCTTTCACTTAGTTCACAAATGGTAATGGGAAATGATCTGTGAATGTCACCATATAGAACAATATAAAATCTATATAGACTCTCCACCTTTCTTCTTTCTTTGGCACAATCATGAGTACACTCACCCACTCACTATATACTATAGGGTAGATGAATTCAACCTCAATAAGTTGTTCCACTTTATCTTTAACAAATTTCTTAAGCTTTGGATTCAATCTTCTTTGTGGCTAGCTTCTTATTTTGATGGAGGAGTTTTTATAAATCCAATGCTAGCATATCCACAGATCTATTTCTATTAACTCATGATATGACCATGTAAAGGTTGTTGGTCATTTGTTCACAACTTGCAATAGCTTATTTTTCTATTCTCGGGTGAGATTGGCATTGATAATTATCATATTACCATTATCAAGAAAGGCATATTCTAATGTTGCTAGTGAGGCTTTGAGTTCAATGGGTTCTTGATTAATATGATCAAGGATTTTCAACTCTCTCCAATCCATATCTACATTTTTGTAGGAGTATTGGTGATGAATCTAGTTCATTCCATCCATGCTGTCTATATAGAAATTTGTGAGGAGTTCCACTAGTTCCATGCATATTATGGATTCAAAGTTCTTATCTGTGATTAACCATTGGGTACCTTCATATTTTTTGGTTGTTGCATATAGGCACCTTTGAACATTTGATGCCTTGACACACTTATTGCATGTTGTGGTGTATGTACTCTTCATGGTCCATATCCTTTGCATGCAATAACACCTTGTGTCATTGTATGCGATGCATGGAACCTGCTTATTCTCTAGCTTCTTGAATTCATTTTTCTTAGATATTTTCAAGGAAATGTTTATAATTTCCATCTTCATATCAATTGTATTCAGCCAAGCCTTTTCCATGATAATAGAAAAGTCCCCTTGCAATTATTCATGTGGATCACTAGAAAATTTGTTGGATATGACCATGCATAGATGGTGGTCACAATGTGCTCTAATAACCATAAGGGAACAATGATGGACTGATCTGGAAGCTTCAGTCTAATGTTACATTTCTTGAGTAGAGGTAGGTTCTGATTCTTATACATCTCTTGGGAAATTAAGTTCACATAGAAACATGAATCTAGAAGAGCCTTATAGGGATCATTTCCTATAATCTACAAGTATATTAGGGGACTCCTAAGATGAAATCATTTCCTAGAAAGATGTACTTCCTTAATTCAAATTGTGATCACATGGGTCAACATGACAGTATGAACATAATGACCTTTTGTTTAAAGGTAGCTTGACTATTACTTCAGAAGTAGTTAACGTAGGGTTAGCAATGACAAATGTCTACAAGGGTTTTTTTGAACTATGTAATCTAAAGAAAGAATTCTTTCAAGGATTATACTTAGAACCACTTGGATGGTCATCTAACTGTAAGTTCACTACCTTTGTGGCATTTCATTACTAGGGCTATGATGGACTTTTGCCATGCATAGGTGGTTTAGGTGGTAAGGGAGTGGTATTAGATGATTCAAGGTAAGTTGGTAGATATGTAGGAGGACAAGTGAAAGAAGACTCATTTCTCAAAGTGAGGGTTCTATGATATTTCAGAGGGTGGTAGTAATGAGATAAAGGAGTGTGGCTTATATAACCATGACGAGATGTAGGTTGCTAAACATAGTATCCATAAGGGTTTGGCTAAAGGTAAGGATATTATTATCACACTAATGGCATCCTAAAAGACTATAGATTTTATCATTATTGATATAGCTCTTGAGGTTGAGTAGGCACTCCACATGGGTAATACTATGTTGGGTGGAACTATTGTCTATAATTACCTTTGGATAAGGCTATCTCCTAGGTGGTTTTTTTCTTGTCAATTTTAGATTCAATGCATACACCCTAGATCATTACAAATGTGACACTATAGGAAAACATCCCTTGGGATGTTCATACTAATCATAGTACATTCATCATCATCTATTTCTAAACCTGCAACCTCATCAACCATTACAACCTTACCTTTTGCTAATAGCGATCCATGTTTGTATCTTTTCTTCTCCTTTTATCTCTATCTCTACTTCCCTATTTCATCTTCTCCTTCATCATTTTAAGAGCATATTGGAACGTTTCATCTAAGGAGTTTCACATTTTATCCACCTTATCCAATATTTTAATAAAAAAATTTTGAATCAGTAAGGTTTTCTTTTGCATCACTTCATCTAGTGGCGCTTCCTCCTCTAAATCATAGAAACACAGCTCCCTTTTGTGAATGGAGGGGTCCCTATTATATCCCTCTTCACTTTCTTATTTTTTTACCTATCCTTCTTCATTTTCCACTTGATCAAGCAACCTTTGAATCTAATAGGATTTCATTTTGAAAAGTCTCCTTTAGTCTTGTTTCAGAGCCCATTTGCAATATGGTGAAGTTGCTTCCTTTGAGACAAATCATTGCCTAAATATTAGTGTAAGAGAGAGTAACACCTATCCAAGACTGCACCTAAGGATTCATGATTACCTTACTTCCATCCTTGGATTTGTTTCCTCATGGTGGACACTATAGAGTACATTTGGTACTTATCGTTGAATAGCTCTAACATGGTACGACATTGGGGAATGGATTCTAGTTTCAAGGACCAATATCAAATTTTAGCTTCTTTGATGAATGTCCTTAAGAACAATAAGTTTTTACCACTTGTTCTCAATGTTTTGTAAGGCATATGCATCATGGAAGGCTTGTAAATGATGTTGAGGATCAACATTATATCCCCCTTTAAATTTACAAATATTATTCATATCAAGCTTGTTAATCCTACTTTCCTTCTAATGATTGGTGTGAATTTGAACTACTTCTAAAATATTAAGCATATTCCTTATAGTTGGTAATGATTCATCATAGTCATTGAATTCATGGTGGCCCCCTATCATGGCCATGCCTCCTATGATAAGACCTACTATGCCTTCTTTCCCAGTGGTGCTCCTCTTCCTCTCATGGTTGCCTATGCTCCTAGTTCTTATCATTATGATGGGATTTCCTATCATATCCATCTCAATCCTAATCACTCATCCTTCTATCTTGGCCATGACTCCTATTAAAGTTTGAGGAGGAGGAGGAGGATGAAGGTAAAGGACTAGGAGAATGGTGCCTACTAGTCCTTCTCCTTTGGTTATTTTCCTATTCTTTCTTCTTTCCTTTTTCTTTTTCTCTTTTGAAGAATGACTAGGAGATCTTTGTCTTAATGTCTTGTGGGTTTTGGACTCTATCCTCCCCTCATCCTAGTTGTTCTCTAAGATTGGTTACAACATTTGGTGAAGGGTGTTGTCCTCAGCAAAAGAGGAAGAATTCGTATATTGATACATCCTTGAGAAGAAATTAGGGTCCTCTTTCTATGATTCCAGAAATAATGGCATTAGGATCTTCTTACCCTTGGAGGCTTCATGGTATGCTTTCATGTATTGATCCTTTTTTATCTAAGTTTCTAAGGGCTGATAGTCTCTAGAGGTATGGTCTATTACCTCATACTCTAGGCTTGATGATTCAATTCGTAGCTTTATGAGATTGACCATAAGCATGGTAGGAACAGACTAGTCGAAAGGTAAGAAAATGTTATCCTTCATGTTCCTCTATTTCAACTATTCATCTTGATGGAGGTTGAAGGTGAAATCTAGATAGTAGGAATTTGGATGTTTATAGACTACTTTTAGCTAATGAGGTTTTTCATCAATAGTTCTTTTTATTCTATCCTATTGCTAATTGGAATCATCAACATATGATGGAGATTCATTCCTATGAGAAGAAGCCATCTTAGTAACTTTTATAAAGTGTGCCTTGGTATATTATCATTATTATTATTTTTTGAAGGATAATTTATTATATTTTTATTTGAATGATTTTATATGAATTCAATATTTAACAATTTTTAGTGAACTTATCTAAACTAAGTCCTTGAAAAAGATACCAATGATGAGAAACAAGTAGTTCCTATGCTCAATCATATGAATCACAAGCATTCACGTGTGATCTAGTCAAATTTTATGGACTTATTTACCTAAGTGGATGATATTTCTAAATGGTAAATTATGTAGTTGCAAGTCATTGTCTTCTCAATTTGTACTTGTACTAATTGATGTATATGGTTTAGTGTGGTCGAGGCATAAGATATTTACTTTTATACTATTTAATAATTTTCTTCTACTTACCAAATGATTGAATAAATGAAGATTTAATATTTAATTTAACTAACCAATTAACTACTTCATTGACTAACTATCCTAATGCAAAGTATCTATTCCCACTTGTTATACACATCTTGAACATATATTAACATTATTGGGTTACCAAGTATATGCTACTAGGTATACTAAGTATTTACTATTTGGATTACCAAGTGTTAATATATCATGCTTGAAGTGGTCATACTTACATTGCATATGAATAATACTATTAATTAATTAAGAATAGAAAATTAAATTGCATGTAAAGTAAATTGCAGAAAAATATAAGTATGCTATTCTAAGTATCTCAAAGAATAGAGGAAATCTTGATTTTATTGTCATCCATGAAAATGTGTCCAGGTACATGTCCGCTCAAATAAAATGCTATATAATCTCATAAATCAACATTGTGGGTACTCAGAAGAAAAATATTCTAAATTTTGTAGGAATAAATTGCAAGAATTTGGCTAAGGATATGATCAAAAAGTGTCATAAACGTAAGGGGTGTGCACATTTATATAGGAACTCAATGTACTTGCATCAATGTAACAAGGATACATTGATGGGGCTATGTTGATGAGCATTTGTTGATGTAACTTATCTTATTGATGATTCATTAGTAATTATTAATGATTTTTCTATATATACATGAACTTACATTTTTCACTCTAAAGATGAAGTGTTTGGGATCTTTCAAAATTTCAAGAAATTGATGAAGAATATTCTTAGCTTTAAAATAAATCTAGAAGAAGTTATAGAAGAAGTAAATTTGTAAATGAACACTTTGATGAATTTTGTAAAAATCATGACATCTTAAAGCAAACTACATTTGGGTATAAATAAAAAAGTGATGGAGTAACTAAGAGGAAGAATGGTGTGATCCAAAAAATATGTATATGTTTATTAAAGCATGCCCCTCTTTCTAATTCTTATTTCAATGAGGTAGTCTACATGGCCACCTATATCCTTAATATGTTCATTTTATCTCTTATAGGTGAAAAGATTCGATATGAATTGTTTTATGGTAAGGTTTCAAGTCTCTCTCATCTTAAAGTCTTTGGATGTGTATGTTATGTGAAGATCCCTAATGCTATGGTAGAAAAGCTAGATAATAGAGGTAGGAAGTGTGCCTTTCTTGGATGTGATTCCAAGACAAGTGGGTCTAAGTGTTTTGATCCACTTGAGAAGAAGTAGTATGTATCTAGTACTGTAATCTTTGATAAGCAAACCTTAGGGTTTTACTCATTCTACAACCCTAAAGAAGAAAAGAAGAAGGCATAAGGGGCCTCCGAGCTAAGGTCATGGATGAAGAAGGACCACTACTCATCTCAAATCCTTGACACTAACTTTCAAAGAAGATACATAAGAAGATAAGAAAAATCTAATGTTACCTACTCAACCCTAATTAATGAGCCATCAAGTGTGAAGAAAGCTCTAAAAATTAAATAATATAAGGATATAATACAAAATAAATATGATGCATGAATGAAGAAAAATACATGGTCCTTAGTAAACAGATTAAAGAAAAAGAATATCATTAATACCAAGTGGGTGTTCAGATAAACAAGATAATATCTCTACTTATAAGGTAGGGTTGGTAGCAAATTGAGTAACTTTTGTAAAGTTATCCTCAACTTTGAGGTAATATAAAATTTAAAAATGACTAAAAATGACATGTTTAGGGCTCCTAGAATCTCTAAAAACTAGAAATTGGTAACTATTAATGTTTTAGTAGCTATAAGAACCTAGAACAATCATGAGAAGGTTAGAATTTCCATTGGTAATATTTTAATATTTTTAAGATAGTCATTTGCACTCATAGTTTGAGATTTGATCGTTTGATATATTACAACTTTTGGTATAGAAATATTTTTAACTTGTTGGCTTAGAACTCTAGTTTAGACTTTTGACATATTTTGACAAATGTGAGATATAAGCTCATCAACCTTTTTCATAAATGTGAGATTTAGGCTCACTCATAATTTAGTAACATATGAATTGTAAATTCATTAATTATATTCTTAATCTAAGATTTAGGCTCACCAAACATACACTCTTATGGCATTGAAGTCACCCTCCTATCAACCCTACATAAACAAAGCCCTTTTCTTTACCATTGTAGCCATCAAAACCCTTTTCTTGTGACTCACCTCCATATTTTGAGTTGCATGCCTTTGCCATTTTCAATGCATTACATGCTATTTTACTCTCTGTATGCCTCATTGGCATCTTATACTACCATTTGTGTGTTGTCAATCTTCACCTATCACACTAGAACATTTTTGATCCATTAAGAGGTAAGGACCTAGGATGTTGGTTATGCATGTAGACACCATAGATTTGTACAACCCAAGAATTGTGAATACCATAGATTTTCACCTTTTGGCAACCATAGATACTATAGATTGTACCTCCTAGAGATAATGGTGTCTGTGAATGCCTACAGTGAAATTTCAAAAATTTTGTCAAATGATGAAAAAATTTGAGTTTCAGGTCATAGCCAAAACTAAATAAATTTTAATAAAATATTAGTAAATAATAAATACATTTGAGAACTTGCTTAGATGGTTAGATGATGGTGTTTTAAGAGTTATGTCTACTAAGTAAGATCTCATAAGTTTAAAGTTGAACTTTAAAATTTTTAACTTTGATTTTATTAAAGTTAAATTTTAATGATTTCCATTTTTAACAAAATCATAATAATAAAGAAAATACCATAATTTCATCATTAGGAGTTCATTCTTAGTAAATGAATAGTTTTTTCAATAGATTTAAGCCTTTTTGACTTGATGGTAAAGTTAGATAAACCATACTGGGATTCAAAAATTTGTTTTTAAACTCCTTCCTTAAACAATGCCTTAATAGCCTCAAAAACTCAAACTACCATAACTTGTACATTTTATGTTCACTTTGGGAANTAATAACAATTCTACCATGATTAATAGAGATTCTAAGAAGCAAGATCAAGTCTTACCATCCCTAATATAAAAATTCAACCCTACTTTCCTTATGGAAAAACTATGACTACATTTTTTAATTTCCAATGAGAGATAAAAATCAAGAAGTTTCTTAACCTTTTTTCTATTTCTTAATTTTATTTCAATATTTAATTTAAATTTCTAAATTAGTAAGTAAAATATTCCTGGATAATAGAAGTTGTAAATAAGACGTTACCCTACCTTCACTTGGGTAACCAGAGGCATGAGTTGCAATTAGTGTAACCCTGGTTAAGAGTAGTGATTGATGGTTGGTATATCTTTAATTCACCTCTTGTCATTACTTAGAAATTGAGGTAAGTTTTAACATAGATTTATCTCTTAGATATTTTTCTTACTTACACTTTCGTTTGTAGCATAAGTAGGAGAGTATTAATTCAAAATCTCTTTTAATAGAAGAAGTTAAATCATTAAACATGGAGGAAGACCTTAATGCACACTCATTTGAGGATAAATGAAAGCTAAGGGGGGTAGTTTGTTACATTTCCATTCCTAAATGCTATTCTATTAGTAGGATGGTATCATTATATAACACTTTATGTAATAATTATAATAAGATACTTACTAATAGTGCATGTTATAATATCGAGTATGTGTCTTAAGGTAACCTTTGGAGGTTTGACCAAATGTATTTATACTTGGTAATTAGAGGTTAGATCAACATGGAGTTACAAAGGTAGTAAAGAGGAGTAACAAATGTCAAGTAAAGTAAGATAGAAAGGGAATTAACTATTCCTTATAGTTGAATCTAAACCTAATGATGGTGGTAGTGTTGGATTATCTCTAAGGGATAGATGTTAAAGGAAGATAATCCCAACAAACCCTCAAAGAATGAGCTAGATACACTCATTTATTTTCATCTTTTATTATTAATAAAGTTCCTTTTCATTTCCTTTTGCATTTTCCCTATCATATTCACTACAGATAATGTTGATTGGAATATATATTTATTTTTTTCCATATCATCCATGAATGGGATGTCACATTGGTAATCCCTATAATTGATGCATTTATCTAGGAACATGATAGAAAATTATGGAATAGACACTCATCATCCATGGGCTAGATTAAAGGTTAGTTTCCTATTATTAGCTAATTAATTGTTAAATTTAATTTTTTATTATTATATAGTTATATCATTGTCACATCAGCATCATCTATTATATGCCTCAATTATAATTAACCATACAAGTTAAGGGTCACTACAAGTATAGTTGAAAAGATAGTGACCTATGATTAACCCAAGCTACTTCTAGACATACAACCTATCCCTTTCACAAAATAGTGCATCATTTTTGGAAATGATGCTAGTATTTTAGTTTAATTATTTATCATTACAAATGATAATTATAGAATTCATAATAAGTTGATTTTTCAAGATATTTAATATTTCTTAAGTCATATATATTAGTTTAATCATGTTTGCTTCTCATAAATTAGACAACCCATCATCATTAGGGAATCCTATTATGGATAATGCAAAAAAATGATGTTAATAAAGATTGATACATGATAGCATAAGGGAGGGTCTCTTATGCTCACCAAGATTCTTACTTTCCTAACTTCACTTTTGTGTTCCACCAAGATGAATAGTTTTCATGGAGGAAATTGTAGGATATTATTATGCTATCACTTGATAAAGTATCTTTAATCATGCTTTAAGAAACATTTATGAGATTTGGAATTAGTTATCTTATTAATGACTATTGTATTAACAAGAAAATTTCTAAATCCAACATAGGTTAAATTGTTAAATGAAGATAAGATATAGTTTTAATAAGGACAATTCCATGATACCTATAACATTTCAATCAAAAAATGAGGATACAAACTATTGATTTAGGAGGTCCTACCATCACTAGTCAATCTATCATCCTCCTATTTTAAACATTGAAGATTTGGGACATCAAACACTACATTTCATATTAGTAGATAATCTAATAGAATATGGCCAAAATCCTACAACATGAAAATCTTCAAGACCTAGGATCCCTAGCTAGCTAGGAATAGATGTACAAGGGGACTAAGATAGGAGATCAAGTCAACATTATTCTCTTGGCTTATCATCATCATCATCATCATCTTCATCAAGCTCTAATGGGGATGAACATGGACAAGGAGATATAGCCCTAGAAAAAAACCAAGACAAACATCTTGGTGGAAACTATAAGAGAAATCCTAACAAGAATGGAGATAGTGATCATGATAAAAGACAAGATGAAATACATAGAAGACATAGGCAAAGCATTTCTCATGATAGGGTAGGAAATGACCATGAATATGATGATGATTTTGAATTTTCAAATAAAATGATGAATCATTTTTGAAAAGAAGAAGTATGATTAAAATTTGTAAGGTAGTAAGTATGTCTATTGCACATTAAAATTAAAGGTACATCAAGCAACTAGATGTGAACAACATTCCAAATTTTAAGAAAAATTGTAATGAAAATCCACAACATAATCTACAAGTATTCTATGATATTTTTGTCTTGTAAAATATTGAAAGAAAATGACATAAGCTATAATTATTCCCAAGAACACTTATCAAGGAAGCATAATGTTGGTAGAGATTATTAGAGGTTGATTCTTTTTACTAGTGGAATACAATGCATACTCAAGATATTCAATGAGAAGTATTGAATTTACATAATAATATCTAACCAAAGAAAGTATTTGCAAGGATGAAAGCAAGGGAATCATGAGTTCTTTGATTCATACTTGAATAGGTACTACTTCTTGTTACACTAGTGCCTAGGCAATGACCTCTCTCAATAGGAAAAAATACATCATATCATAGATTTATTAAGAAATAAAACACTTGAAACCCTTAGAATATATGCCCAAGAAAGACTATTAGAATTGATGGTTTGTTGAATTCAAAGCCTAATTAAACAAGCAACAGGAAAAAAGGAAGAACTCAGGAAGAGAAAGAATGTAGAAGACTATGATAGGAACTTATTCCTTTGCAAGAGGGATGTTCATGCTTGTAACATGAAAATAGAAGTTTCCTTGAAAGAAATTATTCAATGAAATGCCTTACCAAGATAAAAATCCATGAGAGAAATTATAGAAAAGGTTGAAAAATGTAGTATTTGATAGATGAGAAAGTTGCATTTACTCTAAAAATTATGGAGAAACATAGAAAGTAGACAGGGACCAAGGATCATGACAAGAGGAAGAAGAAAGAAAAAGAGATAGGAAAGGACATGTAAAAAAAGAAGGAAAAATTTGTTGTAGTAGAAGAGGTTAATGATTCAAATTTAGAGAAGAAAGATGGATATAACATATGTAAATGTGAATATCCAAAGCATGGTTGTCCTATCATGTTACATATGATCTACTTAGTATAAGAATTAAGAGTATATGCTTTGAACTTCAAGTTCATCAAGAAGTAGATTCCAAGGAGATTATCCTATCCCCAAGAAAACTATAAGTAGACCTATCAATAGTAGTACTATCTAAGTGGAATACCTTCTCAACCTTAGGAGAAATATCAGTTGCCATTGGAAAACCAATAGTTATGGAAAATGGACACCAATATGCTTTATCCAATTATCCAGAAACTCATGCCACCCATGCTATTCACACTCAAGTTCATGATAGTGTTGACAGCTCAAAGCCTAAGCCTATGAAACATCCCTTCTTTAGGGTGGTTCCCATACAAATTGATGAAGCTAGTAGACTTACCAACCCACTTGAACCAACATAGGAACCATAGGTTTCAACTCAAATCCTCCAAAAAATATCTTTCAGGGTCATCATTGATAAAAAATGGTCATAACCTAAGAGTGTACCTAGAAAGTCCCTGATTTATTTACAAATTGCAAGGAATCCATTGTGCAAAGCTCTACCAGATTTAGGTTTAAGCATGAGTCTTATTTCTTAAGAAATGTACAAATCTTAGAATCTATCACTAATGAAGAAGAACAACATCAGGCTAATGTGGAACAAATGAATTATGTTGTGACCACCATAAGTGGGTGATCCTACTTGGTAGATTTCTTTGTAATCCATGAAGTAAAAAATAAGGATGATTCTTAATCATTATGAGAAGATAATGGCATAGTACCATTAATGCTAAGTTGGACATCAGGGATCTCTCCTTAGAAATTATCAAGGAGAATGAGCATGAAATTATAAAGAAGTAGTGCATTCCATGCATTATGTATAGTAATACAGGATGCAATTGCATGCAGAAATTCATAAAGCATTAAAAAAAGGACTAGAATCCTTACATGTAATGGTTGTTTATAATTTGTGTATATGCAAAAATGAATGTATGTAGTAGTCATTAATAGAAAGATACCTAGTTCTTAATAATATAACTACACTACAAATTAGAAATACACATGCAAATAGTGGAAAGACTTACTAGTTATTACATTGATAAATTGGATGAGATGGAAGATGTTATGTGAACCTTTTCTAAATAGGGCATATACAAGAGGAAGAAATTGACTAGGAAAAGTTGGAAATTTTAGAAGAAATAGTGTCAAAACCTATTAAGCTCACAATATTACTAGATTCCATGAAATATGTGTTATTGAAAATTAGCAAATTGATAATTATTAATGCCCAATTAACAAAAGAGTAGAAATAGAAGTTGCTAGAGGTGGTTAATAAGTGGTCAATAATCTTTGCCTAGTCTTCCAATAAAATCATTGACATTAATCCATGTATTATCAATGTCACATATACATAGATCCTACAATGAAGCCTAGGAAGTAGCACTAATGTAGGTAGAATCCCAAGCTTAAGAATATTACCAACTAATAAATTGAACAATTTCTTAAATCATGGTTTATTAAGGCATGTAGTCAAATTAAAACATTATAACTCAACTTTGCTTACCAGAATTAAGTCCATAACTTGGATCTTTTAAATCAAGAGTATTATCATTAGACTAATATATCATTGTTAACATGTAGAAAATTGGTAAGAAAATAGAAAATTAAAGAAATAGAAACATTTTTAAGAAATAAAAAATATAGTTCATCAACCTCAATTCATTCAAATGTATCTTCTTCATGACCAAGGTTGAAGGAGAAGAATTAGATGATAAATCTATCTTGATTTATATCCTTGGTTGGTTTGCCTATGTTAAATAATTCTTAAAAATATTTTACCTATTAGATATTAACTAAGATGAGTTTGTTAGATGTATTAGGATTATAAATCTATAGGAAATTTGATTCACTAAATGCATGGACAAGCTAGGATCCCTTCCATAATATTTTAATTTCATATTCTATGTTATGTGGTTAGAATTATAAA
>MNCI01010387.1:3005-16509 GCA_015680685.1 Gnetum montanum
ACTACGACCACTTCGAGCACTTGCGTTACGTGTGGCGATCCCAGTAATGATTAGCGTTTGGTAAGCTGCAGTTGCATAGTTCAGGGTGTGTCCGGTAAGTGGGAACGGATGCTGACGCTAGTTAATTTAGACTTAGGACATTAGTTAGAGTTAGTTAGTTTCTCAACCCTTTCCCCTGATAGCATAGAAGATAAACCGAAAAATACCAAAAAAATCACATACCTCAGACTTGCTTAACCATACACCGTGACACTTACAAGCAAGCCTGGGAAGACAACGAACGATTAACCCCAAGTGTTTCTTGTGGCGTTAAGGCATTTAGTCTGCGGAGTTCGACCGGATCACGCGTGCACGCTCGTATTCGTATGGTTGAGTGTAGGGGTACCTCGCCACTCATCAACCTTCATCCTACATCATGATGAATAGATGCGATGGTGTGATATGGAGGGCAATGTTGTCTTGCCCCTTGATAGATCTATGCTCGGGATGCTATTCAAAACCCTTAAGAAGCTAGGCATAGCAGATCTTCACGAAGAATACATTGTGGATGAATACGACACTGGAAACTATTCTTCCACTGAAATACAACATAAATGAGATCAATGTTAGGAGAAACTTTATGAAGCTACAAAGGAAAAACATCACACTAACCCCATGTTCCTACTAGATCAAGAGGATAATGAGGATCCTTCCTTGGAAGGTTCTCAACATGAAGATTTTTTGCCCCCTGCTATTGATGGCAAGGGTGTAAACTTGACCCTACGATCAACTATTCATAAATTGGGTTTAGGAAAAAGTGATAGCCATGGTAGGGACTCCGGTAAACATTGCAACAATAAGGGATCTAAGGATTGTGATTGTAACAAGTGTAAGAGTGGTGGCAGACACCATGGTGGTGGTGGTAGTCCACCTTCCTCTTCATCCTCTTCATCTAATTCCAAATACTCCTCTTCATCTGAAAATTCTCATGGAAGCTACCATCGAAACAACCATGATGAAGGTGATAATTGAGGTAATAATGACTATGAAGGCTACTAGAACTGAAGGGGTAGCCAAAACCATCATTGGTGTCATCGATGTAGCGATAATGATGAACTACTATTGGTGACTCGAAGTATGCTCAACATTGTACAAGCAGTGAAAATCCCAACTAGGCATATGAAGGATAGTCAGATCAAGTGTCTAGACATGAACAATATCCCAAGATTTAAGGGGGGATACAATTCTAACCTGTAGACACATCTACAAGCTTTTCAAGATGCATGTGCCTTACAGAACATAGAGAATGAGTATTAGAAACTCAAACTTTTCCCAAGGACACTCATTAAGGAAGTTGAAAGTTGGTATTGGTCTTTGGAGCCAGAATCTATCCATAGATGAAGTACCATGTTAGAACTATTCAATGATAAATACCAGATGTACTCTAGAGTATCTAATGTGAGAAGGAAAATCCAAGGCTGGAAATAAGGAGTACATGAACCCTTGGATGCCACCATGGGTCTATACTATTCACTCCTACACTGATGCACTAGCCATGGTTACTCTCAGAGTGAACAACTTCGTCACATCATAGATGGGCTCAGAGTAGAAACAAGAAGAACCCTTGGGGTGTATGCCCAAAGAAGATTATCTAAACTGAGAGCTCATCAGATCCAAAGGTTAATTGAGTAGGTAGCGAAAGAAGAATGTGAGTTATGAAAAAGAGAAAGTGATAAAGAGTATAACAAGGATCCTTCCATTAGAAAATGAGAGGTTTGATTTTGTGATGAGGAGGAGTCATCACTTGATGAAGTGGTAAACAAAAAGACCTTACCCATCCAAAAATATATTTATAATATTTCAGCCAAGGTAAATAAGTTATGGGACTCTTTGGATGAACAATTTCAAACTACTTTGAAGATTGCTAAAGAATTCAAAGAGAAAAATAGTCATCATAATTGTAGGAGGTGAAAAGAAGCTAAATGTGCCTTCCAAAGAGATGAGGGCAAATGATGAATCACGGTTTGTTAGGCTCCAATACTAGGTACACAATATTGTGGTCTAGATACGATATTGTATACATGATATCGTGATTCCTGTGTAAGCCTATAAATATAGCACTCAGGCTCATAGTTGACAATTTTTTAGGGAAGTTCTTTTCTTTCTAGTTCTTTTGGTAGTTTAGTTTTCGATTGTTAGTTTCTTTCTTTTAACCTAGTTATTTCCAGTGCATGCCTGTAGTGTGATGTTTGTAATTACACAACATCTCTGTTTGAGTGTGATGTACTTGGACACACACATGGCCAGCAATAAAGATCAAGATTACTTTTAAAATAATAATAATAATAAAAGTGTGTCACCATGATGCTCCTCCCTTGCTTCTACCTTGAACAAAATGCCAAGTGATGTTACTCCTTGCAACTCTAGTAGATTTATGGTTGTTTGTCGATAGGATGAAGCGATGTGGTGTCATTACAATGTGGTATGGACTTGGTCTGAAACTTGGAAAGCTAGACACATGGTTATTTAACCACTAATTACACACACGATTCCATTGTGACCATCAGTAGAAACCTCATGCCTCAATTTCTGCTATCCCTTTTGCAGTCCATCTCATCTTGTTGTCTGAATGTTCATAACTTGTGGTTGGTGTAATGTAGAGTTATTATCTCAACTCAGTGGTTCTAACTTGTGTGTTTTGTTCATCATGAAGCTATGTAGAGGTGTTGGAATTTTGGGCTATACAAATGATGTTCTTCAAAAAGCCCAAAATGCTTCGTATGTTGAACTACTCAAACCATTGGTGGCAAGGAAAGACATTGGCAAGTAATCAGAGCAAGAAGAAGAGCAAACAGTTGGGCCCACTGTGCCTCAAATGGTAGGGCCTAGCCAACAATAGAAAGCAAGGCCTTGCACACAACCCACAAGTTAGCAAGTCCAACAATTGCCATTGCCGCAACAGGACTATCGACCGTCCATCACTCACCTCAGAACCATTGCTAAGACAGTTAGTTGGGGGAGTTGTGATGCTAAGAATTTATTCAAGATCATTGACAATGTTGTACAGCCCACTATTTCAGCTAATTCTATGAGTGGACACATTTCGTTGATTTCAGGAGGAGAGTCCCGGTGGCCTTAGCAGATCTTTGGGAATGCTACATCCTTCTAAGTTAGATTAGAAACTAGTAAAGGTGCCACATTTGTGGTTATGTAGCACTAAGATGCAGTAGGCACAACAGAGGTGGTCGCATACCACATCAAAGAATCTTTTAATGTCCTTGTTTTTCCACCGGCAGATTTCATGAGAGCACGTGATGCTCAAGTTTTAGCTAGTTTTTTAATGACTCCTGCAGAATATGAGGATGTTTTGGATCACTTGCTACAAATAGGAGAAGTCATGACTTCCTTGTTTGACATCCTTCAAGATGTTATAGTAGTACTATCAAACCTCATTTTAATTAAAGGAAAATTGGTCATGGCAAAAGTTAGGGCCGAGCATGTGGAAGCAGAGTTGCAAAGACTATAAGAAAAGCTTGTCACCCTAGAAGCTGAACAAAGGGATCCTTCCCAATTCATCACAGCTATCCAATTGGATGTTTTTAGAAATGAGCAATTAAATAAATTATTGGAAGAAAATAAAAAGGTGACAAGGGAGAAAGTATAGGCCGATTGGGATGCTTCCAAGGCACAAGCTCAAACGTACACACATGCTAAGGCTCTCAAGGCCCTATAGGAGGGGAGTAAACAACTTGCTGCTGAAAATCTTAGGTTGACGACAATTGAGAAACAAAAGAATGTTCTCAAAGAAAGTTTTCAAAAGATGCAAGAATAATTAGTACGGGTCAACCAATATATGAATTGCTTGGCCAAGGAAAATAGAACCCTTTCTATGGGGGAGGTCCATGCCATTTGTCAAAAGACAACAATAAAGATTAGTGTGTGGTAGAATGAGGCCAAGAAGCATGAGAACTTGAAAGAGCACTTCCGTGATTAGGTGGGGATGTACAAAGAAATAATCAAAAAGGATTTCCATATGGCTAAGACTTACATTAACTCTTTTAGTTCTCAACACACTGATTGGTAAGCCATATTGGATACATATACCTTCGTCCACCAAGTGCAACTAAAAAGCTGAGACCTACAGATTTAAGACTTAATAGAGTATATGGAGTTGGAAAATTTGCGATATGCCAACTTAGCCATGTTAATAGTAGGGCACCTGAGAAATGAGTTTGAAAAATAGGTAGCTACCACTTACACTAAGTATGAGACAAAGTTTTCCGAACATCAGAAAACACTGCAAAAATTAGAAGTGGTCAAAGCAAGCTACCATGATCAAAGAGATGTAGCAGCAAATTTGGCTTGATGGTTAATAGATTACCATGAATTACAAGATAAAGATAGAGCCTATAAGGAGGAATGACAACATTTTACTACATGGTATGCAAAGCAAACCAGATGTTTTCACAGTTGTTATGTCCATGGCAGGTGCCAGCTCCATCAAACATTGGGACATCAGCATGGATTATGCATGATCCTCAGATGGAAGAAGAGAAGCTGCAAGCACTTCTCACACGTTAGTAACCTCAAAAGCCTGCAATACCAAACAAAAGGAAAGCACTAATGGAGGAGCCACCACCTCTGGGAACCACATGAGTTCCAACATTTTGTATTTTCTGTTTTGTGTTTTGTGTCCAAGTTTTATGTTTCCCATACTGTGGCATGGTTAGTCAGTAGTAGTCAATAATCCCATACCTTCATAATATTTTGTAAGGGGCTTGTTTCTCATTGTATTAACTCAAGGATGAGCTTTTTATTCTATCATGGGGGTGTGATGAATTGAAGTTTGCCAAGCCCCAATATCAAGTACGCGATATTGTGGCTTGGATACGATATTGTATACACAATATCATGATTCCTATGTTAGCCTATAAATACAGCACTCAGGGGCATAGTTGAAAGTTTTTTAGGGAATTTCTTTTCTTTCTAGTTCTTTTGGCAATTTAGTTTCTAGTTTTCAGTTTCTTTCTTTCAAGCTAGTTATTCCTAGTGCATGCCTATAGTGTGACGTTTATAATTGCACGACACCTTTGTTCGAGTGTGATGTAATTGGACACGTGCATGACCAGTAATAAAGATTGAGATTACTTTCATGATTGTAGCATTCACTTAGATTAATTTTTGTTATTTTAATTATTTAATGCCTTCTTTAGTTAACAGTTCAATTTATCGTTATTTACTTTTCATGTCATTAAGCGGAATGTATGCTTTAATCATAAATGTTTAAGTGCAAATACTTGGCATGCCCAGCAATAATCCCACGAAGTCCAAGATGTGTATGGACGGTTAAGGATGGATATCATTGCCATAGGATAATTTAGGTTTTTTCTTCCATTCTTAGTTTAATCAATTTATCTTTTCTATTATCAGGAGTAATGTAGAATTAGGATAACATCATATTCCTCACTCTAGACTAAACCATATGTGACAAAGCTACTACTAGTCTATGTGGGAAGACAATGAATTGTAATCAATGTATAACTGTCTAGGTGCCACAACTAGTCCATCCATGGAGTTCAACCAGATCATATGTACATGCTCATATTTGTATGGTTGAGCATAGGGGTACCTCGCTACTCATCAACAAAGCTACTATAGTAGAGGAAGTTGTGAAGTTTGACTCTGATGATGAAACTGAATGTGAAATATGCCAATACAAACATCCAAAGGGATGTTGCCCTATGGTGTCACACTTATAAGAGTCTAGAGTATACACATTGAATCCTCACCTAGCATGTAGGAAAGCTCTAAGATGATTTCCTTACCCTTAAGGCAATCAAATATAGTTCCACCAGCAACAACAAGGTTACTATCCTAGTGGAACTCCTTCATAACCTTGTGAACAATACCAATAGTGGTACCAACCACAGTCGTGGGGAATGCCACCACCAAGGTAGTAGTACCCTTATAGGCAACTAGATCCATACGTGTACTATGTTCAGTAGCTCATCTCCCCTAGGAGTTCTACAAGCCATGTATCATTCCAACATCACTATTACCCTCCAGAGTATCATTGAACACATTCATCATCTACTCAAGGGGAAAACCCATATCCATATCCTTATCATCCTCCACATCCCTCTACAGCTACATCTTCACCTTTAACCTAATTACCTCTTATTCTGTCTATGTAGGGTGAGATTCCTCCATAGCTACAACAACGAAATGCTACAAGGGTTGTACACTCACAACTAGTTTTTCAACTAAGTGGTCTGGATAATTGATTAAGGAAATGATCTTTCTTCCAGCCTAATAGTCCTCTCTAGCCCTCAAAACCTACTCTGGTTGATCATCCTATATCTCCATCACCCTCATCCTCTACATTAAATACCTTTAAGTGCCCTTCAAACTAAGTGTCGTCTAGGATCTACATTGTAATGCTAACTCATGTTGTTTCTGACTGGATCAAGGCTAGAAATATTCTTACAAAAAGATTTTATCCAAGGAGTCCACTCATCTATCCACAAATTATTGGACAAGAGCCATGTAAGGCTCTTCTTAATTCTAGTTTTGAAGTTAACCTCATCTCTCATGATATGTACAAGGCTTGGAACCTACCACCTCTTAAGAAGAGCAACATTTGTCTAAAATTAGTAGATTAGTCAATTACTATTCCTTTGGGATTAGTAGAGGACATTATGACCATAGTTTGTGGGTGGTCATATCCTACTGATTTTCTGGTAATCAAGGTGGACAAATGCAAAAGTGATTTTCCCATCATTATGGGAAGGGCTTGGTTAAGCACGGTTGACGCATGAATGGGTATAAGGAACCTATCTCTAGAAATAACTAAGGAAAATGAGCTAGGAAAAATTGAGAAGAAGCATATTCCATGCATCACATCTAGTGATAATGAGTGCAATTGTGTGCAAAGGATTTAGTCAATCAAGAGCACATACATTAAGGCATGCAATGAGTGTGCATAAGAGATCAATATTCAAAGGTGTCTATACGCAGCAACCACAAAGCAAGAGGGCACCTAGTGGTTGATAGTTGATTTAGATAGCAGCACAATATGCATGGAGCCAACTAAGAGCCTAATGTGTGCATATGGTGAAGGCATGAACAAAATTGAACAAGTTCATTTCCAACTCTCTAATGAAGATGATGATACCTGTTGGGGAGAGTTGGAAATCCTTGATCAATTTGAGCAGGAGCTCTTAGAGCCAAAATATTTACTGGCTAGTATGGAGTATGCATTTTTAAAGAATGGTAAACTAGTCATCATTAATGCTAAACTTGCTCCTGAGCAAAAAGAAAAACGATTAAAAGTGGTGAACAAATGGTTAACAGTCTTTGCTTGGTCATATCTAAAGCTAACAGGAATCAATCCAAGGATATGCCAGCATTACATTTACACTAACTTGGCCATGAAGCCTAGAAGGTAATCACAAAGGTAGCTAAATCCAAAATTGAAGCAAATTATCAAAGTGGAAATAGAAAAAATCCTCCAAGAAGGGTTCATCTATCCAATTGTGGATAGAGAGTGGGTTAGTCCACTTGTAATTGTACCAAAGAATGATCATAAATGGTAGGTTTTCATCGACTTTAGGTTGTTAAATATGACAACATTTAAGGATCACTTTTCTCTGTCATTTGTGGATCAAGTATTAGACACCATATTTGGGCATTGTTATTATAGTTTCTTGGATGGTTATAGTGGTTATAACCAAATCCAATTTACACCCAAAGATTAGGCCAAGACAACATTCACGAGTCCCTGAGGGACTTTTGTATATTGTAAAATGCCATTTGGCCTATGTAATGCCCTTGCAACATTTCAACACTTGGTCCTTAGTATCTTTCAACAACAAATCAGTAGTGGTATTGAAGTCTTCATGGATGACTTCTCCACCTATGGAGTTACCTTTAAGCAAGCCTTGGACTGACTTGAACAAGTGTTGAAATGATGTGTAGAGACAAATCTATGGCTCAACTAGCAAAAGAGCCATCTCATGGTCCAAGAAGACATTATGCTAGGGCACTTAATTTCAAAAAAATGGATTGAGGTAGACCCAAAAAAGGTAAGGGTCATCCAAGGAATAACATGTTAACCAGAGATCGTTAAAGATGTTTAGCCATTCCTTGGACACACTAGTTACTACTAGCGATTTATTGAGAATTTCTCTAAGATTGTAAAGTCATTGGTAGAGCTTACAAAGAAAGATGTACCTTTCATCTGGACTAAGGAATGTGAACACACATTCCAATAATTAAAGGAGAAACTCATAGAAACAACAACCCTACTAGCACCAGATTGGTCCAAACCATTTCATATCATGATAGATGTATCTAACTATGCTTTGGAAGCAATGCTCATGTAGATGGACGATAAGAAACATTCATATTATATCCACTGCATGAGTCAAAACATTATGGGAGCATAGTTAAATTACACCACCATGGAGAAAGAATTAATGGCAGTGGTGTATGCGCTAGAAAAGTTTAGGCACTATGTGCTAGGTTATAGAGTATTTGTGCATACAGACTGATGGGTTGTGATATCGCATGGGCCGCGATATCGCATCCCTCGCGATATCGCATACGCGATATTGTGTCTTCCCCTACGATATTGCATACGCGATATCGCGGTGCACCGTCATATCTATAAATAAGAGGTGGCTCTCCCTTGTTTCCTCATCCTAGGCTAGATAGTAGGGAAACTATGGCAGATTGATCACTCTAGAGATAGAATATTTTTCATGTGCCTGCAGTAGGAGTCCTAAAGTGAACCGATCTTTATTCGAGCAAACATGGTACCTGAACACAAGTTTGTGTATGGAAATAAAGACGAGCTTCTTGGATAAACCTTGCAGTGCATGGAATAGGATTTTATTATTGTTATTTAGTACTTGTTATTTATTACCTATCATTTATTACTTGTTATTTATTTTTTTCCTTCTCAACCTTTCTCTCCTAGTTAAGTGCCTCAATACGACTGTTTTGAGCACGTGCATTACGCGTGGTAATCCAAGCAACGATTAGCATTTGGTAGCCATAGTTGCATCGATTCAGGATGTGTACGATAAGTGGGAACGGATGCTAACACTGGGTTAATTTAGACTTAGTTCATTAGTGAAAGTTAGTAATTAGTTTCTCTACCCTTCACCTTGTTAGCATAGGAGACAAAAACATAAAAACTATAAAAATCATATACCTCAGACTTACTTAACCATACATCGTGACAACTACAAGTAAGTCTGGGAAGACAACGAATAATTAACCCTAAGTGTTCCATGGGGCATGTAGGCACTTAGTCTGTGGAGTTCGACCAGATCGCACATGCTACGCTCGTATTTGTATGGTTGAGTGTAGGGGTATCTTGCCACTCATCATTGGTGCTGTTGTTGGGGACTAAGTGTTTGTGCACTGAATAGAAGATAGGATATCACTCACATCACTGGAAGCCTAAACAAACCTTCAGGTTAATTAAATAAAAAATTTATATAACAGTAATTCGCACACCGATAAATAACAATTTCTTCTTCTAACAAAAGAAACTCACCACCTAGGGATAATACAAAGAACAGTCGGCAATCAAAAACACATAACCTAAGTCCTCCAAGTCCTCAACAATATAGGTTGAAATATACTCATCCTGATGAGTATATCCCCAACTTTACTTTTATCCTCCATCAAGATGAACAAATGCACTGGAGAGATTTGCAAGGTAACATAGTGTTACCTCTAGATCATGCAGTTCCCAGCATGCTTCTCTGTGCTTTGGCTTAGATTGGCATGACACAGCTTTACACTGAATACATTGCATCAAATTTTGACTCAAGGGATTACCATCCCACAGCCACACAATGTATGAGGGACTTAAGGAAGGAGAGCCAACATACCCTATTGAAGGGCAAAGGCCCGCATGTCCTTAGCAAAATAGGAGATGATGAACCCATTATAACAGGTTCTCTATCAAATGATGTTCCCCCTCCTAACGATGGTGAGGAGGTTGGGTATCAGAACCTACGATCAACGATGCATAACACTAGTTCTGACCCCCTTGAAAGCTAACTGTTCATAGAGGGAACAACAACTCATGATAAGGATGGGCACTTAGATCATCACCACGATCGGGGCCGTAGTAGTAGAAGAGAAGGTAGAAAACATCGTCATGGCGATGGTTCTCCTTCTTCTTCTCCTTCTTCACATCACTCACCCTCTCCTTCCACCTCTGGGCGTAATCATAGAGAGCATAATGGGGAGGATAGAGGTAGGCAAAACGAGAGACCTTGATGGGAAAGTCGAGAGAGAGGATAAGGGCATGAACAAAGGTAAAGTAGGGAAAAACGTAGACATCATAGGAATCATGAAAGAGATGATCATGACTAGCCCCTACTTGCCACCCAAAGTATGCTCGACATAACAGAGGTAGTAAGAATTCCAACAAGGCATTTAAAAGATAGTTAGATCAAATGCTTAGACATGAATAACACCCCACGCTTTGAGGGGGATACAACACTGATCCGCAGCATTGTTTACAGGCATTTCATGATGCCTGTGCCTTGCAAAACATAGAGAAAAAGTGGCAAAAACTTAAGTTGTTTCCTAGGACACTCACCAAGGAAGCAAAGAGTTGGTACTAATCCTTAGAGCTAGAGACCATTAGGAGGTGGAGTACAATGTTAGAACTCTTCAACGATAAATATCAAACGTACTCCAGAGTGTCTAATTTGCATAAGCAGATCCAAGGATGGAAGCAAGGTACTCATGAACCCTTGGATGCTACCATGGGCCACTACTATGCATTGTTACATTGTTGCGTGGGCCATGGTTATGCACAGCGGGATCAACTCCACCACATCGTAGATGGGCTAAGGCATGAGACTAGAAGAACCCTTGGGACTTATGCCCAAGGGAGACTATCAGAACTTAGAGCCCATGAAGTACATCGCTTGTTGGAATAAGTAGGAAAAGAAGAAGGTGAGCTATGAAAAAGGGAAAGTGCAAAAGAATACAACTATGATCCCTCCCTTCAAAATAAGGGAGTAAGATTTTGTGATGAGAAGGATGATTCACCACTCGAAGAGTTGGTGAACAGAAAAACCTTGTCGATCCAAAAATTAACAAGAGAAGTATCGGCTAAGATGGACCAATTATGGTATTCCTTAGACTCCAGACTTGAAACTATCTTGAAAATTGTAAAAGAGTCTAAGGAGGAATGAAGTAGTGACAAAGATAAGACAAAGCAGAGAAATTTAGGCCCTGCACATAACAAAGGTAAGGGGAAAATTACTATCTTTGATGAGGTTGTGGATTCAGACACAAACGACGATGGTGGATGTGAGATCTGCCACTATGACCATCCTAAGGGATTTTGTCTAATCATCTCACATCTACAGGAGTCTGGGGTGTATGCACTTAACCTAAGACTTAACCAATGGTAAACACCCTGAAGGTTACCTTATCCACAAGGTAACCCAAGGTAGTTCCACCAACCACTAATGTACTATCCAAGTGAAACTCCACCACAGCCCATTGGAAAGCATCAGCAGTGGAAATACCCACAGTCATGGGGGATGCCACTGCCAACACAACAGTATCCTTACCAGTAGCCAGACCCATATGGATATTATGTGCAGTAGCTGATTTCTCCAAGTGACTCTATGAGTCACACAACTCCCCAACGTCACTACCAAGTTTGGGAGTACTTTAGGAGGATTCCTTCTCCTCTAGGAGGCACCCCACATACTTACCATCCTCCAACTCCATGCGCGCCTCTTCCATCGGTAGTTCCCACAACACCTCCTGCTCCCATAATGCAAAGGGAACTCCCCACTCAACCACAGCAACGCCATGCTACAAGAGCAGTAAACATTCAACACGCTACTGGTTCTGACAACTGTAAAAAGAGAAGACCTTTCTTTAGAACTAGAAGCCCAGAAAAGCTCTCATAATAAGAGGTTAAGTCAATGTACACTCCTCCGACAAATAAAACTTTGGAGCCCCCTTCAGTCCAACAGTAGAGCTTCATGCATACGGTTATGTTAACACATACCATAGTCAACTGGATCAAGGTAGGCCACTTTCCCAGGAAACTATCTGACCTTGGGAGTCCCCTAATCTATTTACAAATCACTGGGAACAAACCAGATAAGGCTTTTCTTGACTCAGGTTCTAGAGTCAACTTAATTTCACGAGAAATGTATCAAGCTTGGAACCTGCCCTAACTGAAGAAGAGCAATATCCAACTGGAGCTGGTTGACCAGTCCATCACCATTCCTTTGGGATCGGTGGAGGACATTGTTACCACTATGTGTGGTTGGTCTTACCCAATTGATTTCCTGGTGATTGAAGTCAACAACAATGAAGGGGACTGCCCAATTATAATGGGAAGGCCATGGCTAAGTACAGTAGATGCGTACCTAGGGATCCGTGATCTTTTCTTGCAGATATATAAGATAAACATTTATGAAAAGATCGAGAAGAAGAAAGTTCCGTGCATCACATACATTGACTCAGAGGGTGATGACATGGAAGAATGTTCAGCATCTCTTCCATGTAATTGGTATGCCGAAGAAACACAAATTCAAAGGTGCCTGTATGTAGCAACCACACCAGTAGTGGACACCCTGTGGTTAACAGCTACTAGAAAGAGAAAATCAATATGCACGGAACGAACTGAGGGAATTCATGCTAACAACGAAATCATAGACACATCGGAATATGAGCGTCGCCAACTTCCACCCCTTAATCTAAGAACATCAAGTGGGAGAAGTTGGGCACTTCTATGAAATTCAAACAAACGTTCATTTTTTTAGATCTCTCCCTTGCAATTCAGTCATGGGAGAGATGGCCACCTATGCTAACCATTGGAGGCCCTTAGTTCTTTTTAAATTTTTTTACACATTTTTTTCCATGTTTTTTTACACGTTTTTATTTTACACATTTTTTTACACGTTTTTTCTTACACATTTTTGTTTTACAATTTCTTTAACTTTTCTTGTTTTTGTTTTACAACTTTTCTTGTTTTTGTTTTACAAATCCTACTCTCTAATTAGTTTTTTTTTTTCAACGTCGTTATACTTTTTCATTTTGTATGTATGTGTGTGTGTGTGATCCATCCTGTAAGTTTGTCACCAAATAAGTGTTCGGAATGATGGTGTGAACTATTTTCATGTTGATTGCTAATGTTTGGTTTTTACCTTTAAGTCATGATGTGGAAACTAAGGTATTCTTATTTTGATATGGCAGGCAATGAGTTCACTTCATCCATCCATCCACAAAGTCTATGGTCTCTCTTGGCTTGGAAATGTACAATCCCTCATAATAAGAACTTTAACGAATAGGTGACTGGGCATTTCTCAAACTAAGGAAGGACTCAAGGATTGAAAAGGGTGTGAGTTCAAGGGAACTTGATGCATTTGTGTTGGCTGTTCTCTTGGGCGCTTGGATGTTTTCTTCTTGAGTTTTCTCACCATTCTGATGTTACCTAATTATTGGAAGCTGAGATAATAAAAAT
>MNCI01010387.1:18130-31407 GCA_015680685.1 Gnetum montanum
ATTGAGTCAATAATCCCATACCTTCCCGATATAATTGTAATGAACTCAAGGATGAGTTTTCATTTAGTCATGGGGGTATGATGGGACACGATATCGCGTCTTCCCTTGCGATATCGCGTAAGCGATATTGCGGTGCACCGTCATATCTATAAATAAGAGGTGGCTCTCCCTTGTTTCCTCATCCTAGGCTAGACACTAGGGAAAATATGGCAGATTGATCACTTCAGAGATAGAATATTTTCCATGTGCCCACAGTAGGAGTCCTAAAGTGAACAGATATTTATTTGAGAAAACATTGTACCTGAACACAAGTTTGTGTACGGCAATAAAGAAGAGCTTCTTGGATAAACCTTGTAGTGCATGGAATAGGATTTTATTATTTTTATTTATTACTTGTTATTTATTACCTATCATTTATTACTTGTTATTTACTATTTTCCTTCTCAACCCTTCTCTCCTAGTTAAGTGCCTCAATACGACCGCTTCGAGCACGTGTGTTATGCATGGTGATCCCAGCAATGATTAGCGTTTGGTAGCCACGGTTGCATTGGTTCAGGGTGTGTATGGTAAGTGGGAATGAATGCTGACTCTAGGTTAATTTAGACTTATTTCATTAGTGAAAGTTAGTAATTAGTTTCTCTACCCTTCACCTTGTTAGCATAGGAGACAAAAACATAAAAACTATAAAAATCATATACCTCGGACTTACTTAACCATATACCGTGACAACTACAAGTAAGTTTGGAAAGACAAAAAATAATTAACCCTAAGTGTTCCATGGGGCATGTAGGCACTTAGTTTGTGGAGTTCGACTGGATCGCACATGCTACGCTTGTATTCGTATGGTTGAGTGTAGGGGTATCTCGCCACTCATCATAGACCATAGTGTAATTTTCTTCCTCATGAATAAGCTAACGATGAGTGCTCATGTATTGTGATCTTGTAGGAATTTGATCTCACTATGGTAGATTGAAAAGGGACCGAGAATGTGGTCATTGACCATCTCTCTTATTTAAGATGGGATAATAAAGAGGAGGAGAGCCTACTCTCTAATTAGTTTCTAGACGAACTCCTCATTACTGGAGTAATCTTAAAATAAAGACACTCTGTCGGTGTGATCCATCTGTGTATTGGCTAGCAATGAGTCACCTTAATGAGATGGCCTAAATAGTTAGCTAGATGGAGAGAGGTGATCCCATTTTCTCTACCCAACGAACGTAATTGCCACTTTCTTAGTGAGGTTGGAGGAAGGTGAAGAAGCAACTATCTTGGTGATGCAGCACCAAGGGTAGGAGACAATGGCAGAAGTGGTAGTTGACCATGTAGTTGAGGCACTAAATGCACCTACGGTGTCTATACCAATTGTACATGCACTTCAAGATGTGCAGACGTTTGTAGGCATAGTCAGTGGGAAGTTAGCTGCAGCTCAACATGAAAAATTGTTGGAACGATTGGTAGGAACCAAGTAATCAACTCTGAATATCTTTGATCTTCCAGAGAACATCATTGCAACTCAGTCAGAGTTGTTGAATGCAATGGGTAGATGTATTATTTTTGAGGGGCAACTAGAAACAACCCAAGAACAAAAGCAATAGTTTACCATAAATGTTGCCAAACTTTATGCCTAACTTGCAGAACAAACAATCCTTAGCCTAGTAGTGGCAAGAGATGAAGCTATCAAATAGCTTCAAGAATGATTTTAGAAGGTTGAGAAGGAGGTAGTGATGGCCATCTTTAAATAGTCCATACCTGAAGCTGAAGTGTACTTAATAAAAAAGGACTTGAATCAGATGCATTAAGAGAATGAATCATTGATTGCACAGAATCATCACCTGTGAAATGTTGATGCATAGAAAGATCAAATGCAAGAGTTCATTCATCAACAGTAGGAGTAGCTTGCCAAGGTAAACACTGAACTAAGGAAATTGACCATGAAAAATCACAATTTGTCAATGGAGGAGGTATGCACTTTGCACCAGAAATTAGCCATTGAGATCATCGCCTAGAAGAATGAAGCAATCAAATTTGAGAAAGTGAAAAATCACTATAGGGACCAAGTCTATTTGTAAAAAGAAGTGAATGAAAAAAAAATCTAGATGGCAAAGGTGAAACTAAATGAAACCCTCTAGCAACTCCAACAAGAAAGAGAGATGTGGTAGCCCATCCTTGATAGGATTAATGCCTAAAATAAAGCGGAGATCCACTTGAAGGAGTTGCAAATTGAGGAGTTGACAAAGTACATGGAGTTGGCCAATCTTTGTTATAAAAATGTGGCAATGCTAATTGCTGAACGACCATGGTTGAAGTTAGAAAAATAAGTGGCTAGCTCATATCTATTATATGAGGCTAAGTTCAAACACCACAAGGACACCACGCAAAAGCTTGAGACTGCTAACACTAAACTCAAAGTTCTCAAAGGATGATTTGGAGATCAACGATCTATTGCTAAGAACTTAGCCAGATAGATGAATGCCTACCAAGAGTTGAAGAACATAATGAAAGCATTCGACATTGAATGCAAACAGTTTGTTGCTTGGCTTGTCAATGCTAAGGAGTTGTTCTTAGCAATCCCGTGTCCTTGGGATGTGCCCATTCCAACTCACATTGGGAAAGCTACATGGATGGTGCATGATCCTAGGAGTAAGGAAGAGAAAATGAAAGCATTGCTAGATGCTTTCCGCATCTCGCCTAAAGTCACAATAGCAGTAAGACAACTACAACCACCCCAACCACCGCCAGTGCATGAAGCTAGTGAGGGTCCTCAGAGCCTCAGGAATCACCATCGCTTGGGACCATTTGATCTTCTCCAACAAGCTTCACATCATCAAGGAATGTGTTGTTTGATTTTGAACAATTGAATCATGGTGTTCAATTTTGTATCCTAAACACCTTCATTTTTTATAATGTGTTGATCCATACACTGCATTTTTTGTCAAGTTAGTTAGTTTGTTTTGTGTAAAGAAAAGTTAGTCAATAATTCCATACCTTTCCAATTTTGTAATAGAACTCGAGGTTGAGTTTTCATTTAGTTGTGGGGGTATGATGAGTTGCATCGATGAGGCCTCGTCGACAAGGCCTTGCTTGTAGCTGCATTTATGGCATAATAGATTGTAATTGTAGTAGAGCTCTTGCATTTTTTCCATTTGAAAGTTAGAATTTTTCCTCCGAGTGCTTGTAGCAGGAGTCATTGATTGTACAAATCTTTATTCGAGCATTGTTGTACCTAAGCACGACAATGTGTGTAGCAGTAAAGATGAACTTTCTGATAAACCTTGCAGCACTTTGGATAGATTAGCTACTTTATTTATGCATTTACTGTTTCCAATTATTTATTAAATGTTTTTAATTAATTATTAAATATTTTCTAGTTATTACATTAATGAGACAATTAAATGAGATAAATTACACACATAAGTACAACTACTTTGAGTGTAACCCATATTCGCTTGGTAATCCTAGCAGCGTTATTACTTGGTACACCCAGTAGCGTAGCACTTGGTCACCCAACAGTGGATACATGGGTTCAGGATGTGTATGGAAAGTGGGAATGGATACTTATGTTAGGGTTAGTTAAATGATTAGTTAATTAGTTAATTTAGATTAGTTAATCAAATCCCTTTTTATCTACAATTCAAGCACCCAACTATAAAACATAAAAATGATAAAAATCGAATGCCTCAGTTACACTTAACTATACCAACGAATGTCACAAGTGTAATTGGGAGGACAACGATTAACCTTAAGGCTAGATTCACTTTATGAAGGGCTAGTGCACTGGAAACGACAAAGTTTGTGGAATTTGACTAGATCGCACATGAACACTTCATGATTCGTATGGTTGGATGTAGGGGTACCTCGCTGCTCATCATTTGCAATAAAGCTTGTAGCGAACTTTGCAACATCCTCTCTCGGATACTGTAACGTGTAGCCATGCATTCTGTTAATAGCTTGTAGGCCAAGCATCTCTAATTTTGTTCTCAGAAAATGACTTGTTAATAAGAGATGATGGTTTAGGATTTCAAAATCATATTCCTCATGATCCTGCACCTGGGGAGTTACATCGACAAATCAATGAGGTAAAGGATGTAGCTCATTTGGTAGAGCACTCACTTTGCATGCGAGAGGTACAGGGATTGATACCCCATGTCTCCAATTAATAATAATAAACCTTTATGCTCCATTTCTAGAGAACATAAGGCAATAGCCTTACTTTTAAATTGATTAGACTTAAGATATTCATACATCACTTTTAAATTGATTAGACTTAAGATATTCATAAATTGTTGAGTTCTAAAAATAAAACTCTAAACCTTTATGCTCCATTTCCATAGAACATAAGGCCATAGTCTTAGTTTTAAATTGATTAGACTTAAGATATTGATTTGGTGACTCTTAGTGATTCCCAAAAGCAATATTACATATTATTATGAAGAAAATAGCTTAGTCTAAGTTTTAAATTGATTAAACTTAAGATATTCGTTTGGTGAGTCTTAGTGATTCTTAAAAACAATACTCTAGATTCTTAGGAAGAAAATGGCTTTCAATATCTTAGGATAGGATTCTAATATTGTTTATGTTAGTTTTAAATTGATAATACTTAAGATACTCACAAAATCACTTAATTTTAATTTTAATTTTAGTAACATTAAAAAACGTTTGCAATGCAAAACATGGCTTCATAGTGTAATATTAAAAAACGTTTGCAATGCATATGGCTAAATTTGATCTATTGTTACTCTTGAAAAAATTTGCTTTTGAAGAACCTTGTTTATGACCATGCTTAATAGAAACATGGAAATATTTCCCAAAGCTTTATTAAACTAAAGAAAAGAACCAACGAGAGCAAATATATTATGAGAGAGAAGATTTTTGTATATATAAACTATTATGAAGTCTAAGGGGAGATTTTCTGAGGAAAGCCCCTCTTAAATTTTTTTTTTTAAAAGAAAAAACCTCAAACCATCTTTCATCTTGATGTCAACATGCAATAAATCTTTAAATGGACTACACAGGCTTTTGGTAAAATAGCAACAAATGCCTTTACCAACAAAAGAAATATAACCTACAACAAAATCATTACAAAAATAATAAATGAAACCTTAACATTTGTTTATGAAAACTAACAACCCCTACAAATAGAAGAACATTGTCATTTCAAGGGGTAAATCTCCACAACTGACTTCAATCCAACATTACCCTTCATGTTAAACTCAGTAATCTGCTGCTATTCATACACCCATTCTTGCTATTCATACACCCATTCTTGTAATAATGATGGGAGAGTATAGTTAATCACGGATCCTGCACGTGGTTGCTGCACCTGCCCCAACATTTGCATGCCGAAGCCGGCCCTCGCGGGCTTTTCGTCACCGTAACCATCATCGCATCCTGCTTCGCTCTGCGTGAAAGCCTTGCCCACCATCATTGCACCCAGTGCCATCGCTCTAGCCTGATCCGCTGTGCAAAGCTAGAGCCAATAGAATACCCCGTTGCCTCGGCTCTGTCGCTATAAATACCAAACACAAGACATAATTCCAAACGATCAAATCGAAAAAGCCAAAATGGCTTCAGCAGCAGCCACGGTAAGTATGCTCATGCTACTCTTCATAGTAATTACAGCAGCAGTAGCAGCAGCTCCAGTGTTAGCGGATTCTGAGGAGGCTGCTGCTGCATACGCCTACAAATTGCCACCGCTGTCGTCGCCCAAAGAGGAGCTGTCTCCGGAAAACAAAGAACCTTGTCCTCCTCCGCTGGAACACAGTCGCCCTTTCCCCAACATCTCCCGTCGTATAAACCACTGATGTCGACAAAAAAGCCACCGCCTTCACAGAAGGTGTCCCCGGTTTTTCCAAAGTCGCTGCACCACTAGTACCAGTATAAATCGCCTCCTCCTCCACCCCTTTCTTCTCCTTACTAAGTACTAACAATGTAGCCGTCCATCCACCTACCGTTAAGAGTCTGTTTTTACTTTGCAAGTCTTCATGTCTCTAACCACTTTGCATAATCCCATCATATCAAGTAGCGTCTTCATCTATTGTAGAAATAACTTGTCTGATGTTGCCCTTGTTTCTATTTCTGTTTTGGTCTCGATCAAGTTTAATGTATACGACCATAGCACTTTTTTGTTTTCGTTGAGGTTTCCTGTTTTTTCAAGTTGATAAGCACGCAGAAGCAAAATATGGTCATTATCCATATCCCTTAATGAACGAGGTTTGCTACTGTTGCAGCTAATGTTTCGTTACGTACGTACATTAAACAATGAACAAGGTTTGCTGTCCGTTAGTGGCGAAAAAAGCTGCCTCTGTTGTCCATTGCTGTGTCCATTGCTGTGCCTCTGCTGACTGTTGTTGCAGGTGCTTCACCCGTGGTAGTGTGCCAGTAGAGAGTAAAAGGCGTAGAGTAAAAGGCGTCCATATCCGCGTAGGTGTTTGGGGTGCCGATGAAGGCTCTTAGGGGCCATGCTTTAGCATCGCCATCTTCGCCAATGCGGGCTGTGTCTGTGTCTGGTAGCACCGCTACGCTCTTGTGGGTCTGTGATGTTGGGACATTGCTACGGCTCCTCCTCGTCCACAGTTGCTATTGTGATGTGCCTATGGTGTAGTTGTTGCATTACGTAGGTGTGGCGTGATGTGGGATGTCATGGTGTCACATGGCAATGATGTGGCATGTTGTGTTGTTACGTGGCAAGAGTGACAAACTTTTCTTCCCTCCCACCCTCCCACCCTCCATGGCACTAGACACGTTGATCAGCTAAAATTAAGTCCGCAGCTAATGATTGAAATGATTATTTACACTTCCCATATATGTACTTTGTTTGGCACTAGACACGTTGACCTCTCAGCTAAAATTAAGTCCGCAGCTAATGATTGAAATGATTATTTACACTTCCCATATATGTACTTTGTTTAGTGAAACCCTTTAGGTATGGGTGGTGGAATACAGAAATAATTGTAATACGCTGTAAGATATAGTTTAATTAATAACTAGATTAAACCTTTCATTGGAGATGAAACTTTTTACTTCAACATTGTTAATTAGAATTAACCTTTTAATTGGAGTTTTGAAATTAAGAGAATTAAAGTACATTTTAATATCAAAATTTTATAATTCAACATTATTCTCTAGAATTAAACCTTCAATTTGGAGCTTAGTTTTCAAACAAAGAGAATCAAATTTATAATTTAGAGCTTTCAATTCAAGAATTTTATTATTAAGTTACCACCTCATTGTTTGGTGTATCATGTTTAGTGTTAACTATACCATGTTCAGTGAACCCTATGTACCTTGTTAAGTGTTTATAGTTGGGTGATGATTTGAAATAGTTTTTAATACACTCTAAACCTACCTGATCCTATAGATATTATAATATAGGTATATTCTGGTTGATCGTATAAATATTATAGCTACTGAAAATGTCGAAGGTTGGAATGGTACACCAAGAGGTTCGCGGTCATATAGCTTGGACCTCGTGTTTGCATGAGGGCTTGCTGTAAACGAAAGCGAGGTGCCTGGAATAGTCTTGTTGATCGAACTGGGACTTATGGGATGTTACGCCAAAACGAATGCTAAGGGTTTGCACAGTGTTTGCAATGTCCACGGTGTTAACTAAGGTGAGTGTAGTTGATGTTTTTGGTGCAAACGCATGAATATGTGTTGAAAAATAGTGAAAATGCAAGTAAAATGCTAGAATGCGAGTAAAAATGCCATAAATTGCACAAAGAGTGAGCGAGAGAGAAACTGGTGCCACCCCAAATTGGGGAGGGGGGGGGGGGGGGGGGGGGGGGGGGGGNCGTGGGTGGCAGGGGAGCATATCTAATTGCAATGAAAGGTAAGGAGGTACGTGGTGTACAAATAGGCGCACTAGGTAGCATAGTCATAGTCTTAGAGTGTTTGGGTTGTGAAGGTTGATGTCTAACGTGAAATTTGTGCCTATCGGGTTGGCTATCGTAGTGCCCTATGGGCTGTGGTGTTTTGTGATGTGCAAGGAGGTGTGCAACGGTGTTGTAGTGGTGTGCAATGGTGCCAAGTGCTATCCCAAAGTTCGCCAAAATGCCAAGCATGCTTGGATGCCAAATGCAAAAATGCTAGTTGAATGCAAGAATTGTTAACCCCTACAATATGAAATGTTGGAGTATTTATAAGCCTAGGGTTAGTGTGAATCATGGATTGGGCACCACATGACAGAGGGGTAATTGGGACTACGCTAGCCCCAACTATGCTCCCATCGAAGTAAATGGTGTTTTATTAGTATGCTCCAATGGACCCTGTGAGACTGCCAAACTGTGACTATGTTACCAAGACTGCATATGCAAGTGTCAAATAGACCACCATGTACCTAAAAATAATGCAAAACAGTATAGTTTGGAGACTATGTTCTGAGACTATGTTATCCACTCTCTCAAGTGGTGTCGAGTGTAGGTACAATTTAGGAGGATAAATGGGGGATGCAAACGAGGTGCAAATTGAAAATCTTGCTTATTGAAGGAATGTTGGAGTTGAGATGAATGTTGATGTGTTGAGTCCTAGAGGCTTTTGAAGGCAGTTTTGCATGACTATGATGACTACGCTATGGAGAGTAGTCTCATAGATGAGAGCGTAGCCTTGACACTTGAAAAAATATGGTAAAATTGATGTCTTCCTACAAATTATGTTGACTACACTATGGAGTGTAGTCCTAGAGGTGAGAGCATAGCCCTCACACTTAAGAAAAATCTAGCAAAATTGATGCCTTCCTGCAGACTATGTAGACTATGCTCTGGAGTGTAGTAGGGAGTGTAGTCTTAGAAGTTAGAAAATTTTCCAAACTCTTTCTTCCATGCCAAGATAGCCTGATAGCTTTTGGTAGAAGTTCTACCAAAATATTTTTTCCATCCCAAGTAAGCTCGACAGCTCTTGNTGCTACAATAAGAATAGCCACTACCTTTGGCATTACCTCTCCCTTTCCAATACATAGGTCAGTGCAACAAGGTTGTTCTCTTGCCCCCTATCTCTTTATTATCGCATCAGACTTTCTTTATCATCAAATTAACCTAGACATTCAAACTAAAGTTCTCACTGGGGTTTGCCTTTCTTCCTCTCAACAATAGCTTCTCAATATGCACTTCGCTGATGACTTTTTTTTCTAGTTCAAAACATAGCCACCAATTTTTACCACCTCTTATTAAGGGTGGAGAAATATTGCACACTCTCAGGTTCACAATTAATTTGAATAAATCCTTTGTCTATAGCTTTAAGGGTAATTACAAACATGTGACCAACTATAATTAGAAGCAGCTTCAGGATCAAGACATCGTTAATATTCTGGGAATCCCTTTCTATTTTAGAGGTTCAACCTCTATTCTCTGGGAGCAGGTTATTTATCGAATCCAAAAGAAACTTGACAAATGGAAAACTAAACCCCTTACACTTGCAGGTAAATACCTTGTATGTAAGTCCATATGCGCATCCACCCATGTGTATTACTCTTTGTGTTGGACCCCCTCCCAAGCAGCCTACCAGAAGCTAGAATGGTTATTCTGTGACTTTATGTGGTTCTCCAAGGATTCTCAGAAAGGATTTCATCGAGTTGCTTGGAATATTGTTACTCTCCCTAAGAATAAGGGTGGCTTAGGTCTTTTGAACTCCTATAAGCAAGGAATTACCCTGGTTGCTAAGTGGTTGGTTCAACATTTAGATGCCTCAGATATTATAGGGACCCTCCTTCGATTAAGGCTTCATCAAGCATTTCCTAAAAATAAGCCCTTTTGGAAAGGCATCCATTTTGTCAATTGGATCCTTTCCCCTCTCACTATCATTCTTCTCGGATCTCATATTTTCAAAAGCATCTAGAGGGCCTGGAAAATTCTACACACTTACATTGACTAGACTAACATTAATATCAACCCTACTATCCTCTCTAGAGTGTGTACATGGTGGTTACCTCTGTCGCTCGCTCCCCTTGCTATCACAAATGCTAAGGTGGCTACCTCGTGGTATTGGAAGGGTGTCATTTCCTTGAATTTTCTTAGGCTGGCTAGTCATTGGATTTCAAGGGTCGATTTTAACACTTTGTATGGGGAGTCGGCTACAATGAACCATTGCCTAGTTCAGATTTACTCTTTTCTCCATGGTCACCAGCAACTTGATGTTACAGTGCAAATTCTTTTTCATGGCCTTCAATGGCTTAATGGGGTTAAACTCTTGCCCTACTGGCCATTTGTCCCCTTTCATCTCATGCATGACCCATCTGAAGTCATTCAACATTGCAATAAGTATTGGCACAAACAAGAGGCAGTAACATTTTGGATCCCTCTCTTCCAACATATTTGGAAACTTCCGACCCTCCCCAAAATTAAGTAGTTCCTCTGGTGTCTCCTCCACCATGGTCTACCTATTGGTAAACATTTAGAATATTTGGGGTTTCCCAATCCTAATTGCTACTCTATGTGGTGGACAAGATGACTTCGTCCATGTATTTTGGCATTGTTCCTTTGCTCAACATGTGTGGAAGTGGGCTTCCAAAGTTTTTCCATCATACCAGCTTTCTCAAGAGGATGTCATATTTGGATTCTTGAACATTACTTCTGCTAATCTTTATTTTCTGTGGAAAGTTATTAGGCCTACTATTTTATATTATATTTGGAAGTGAAGATGCAATGTTCTATTTCAAAAGATAGATTATTCTAATAAATGTTTTCTCACTAGGTTGGAGAAGTTGTAGATATTTCACCTCACTCATTTTCAACTCACATCTCAAGCATCCAAGTTCAATTTGGACAGTCATTAATTGGTTCATCTCTTACAACTATGGGAAAGACCTGTGTGTTCCAGTTACACTTATCATCAGTAATCTCTACAAGGAATCTTTCCCTTTTTGTTGTGTGGAGTCATCATTGGAACTCTCTCTATGCTTAATTGAGAGCTCTTTACCTCATCTAATTCTATGTCATTCTATTTTGTAACAAGCCAGTATGTGTGGACATTTGGTTGTGCCCCATCTTGGGTTTCCTCCTTTAATACTCGTTTATTTATAAGGTGTTTCTTGAGTTTCATTCACAATGCTCTCAGCGTTCCCTTCCCCTTAACCCTATGACTTATTCAAGTTTTTGTAATTGATGCACCTTTATATTCAATAAAACTTCTTTTCAGGGTCCGACACCCCCCCACATATGGTCTAGTCTAGAGCGAGGTGTATGATGTAATTTCTAATACTATGCTACTCCTAAAGACAATGAGAAATAACTTTATTAAGCTAATAAGTGTTGGCACATTTGGCCATTTCATGGAATTGGTTGGCATGATTAAAGGTTTATGCAGTTAGAAAAATTTCTGTTTGTAACACAAATTAAGGAAGGAAGGCCTCTGCCAAAACAAAGGAAATTTCATCTCTTAATAAAGCAATGCAAAGAGATACCAAATGTAGGATGCCGGTAAATACAAATACTAGAAGTATCTTACAAGATTAAATTAGCTTTGAAAAATCCTGATAGGATTTTTAGGGCTAATATTAATAGGGATACCAATATGTTTCGTTGGTTTTAAATAAAAAACAACATGGAAGGCGGCCACTGCTAATGGAGTGGCAGTGCAGATAAACGAAACATTGCACAGTCCTCTTGATTTCTTGCAGACAATGCTGGAGTCACACATGCCAGAATTTTCAAGAACCGCCATGGCCTTATGATTGTGATTCTGATTCTCCTGAAAACCTTGACCAATCTATGTTTTTCATTTTATGACATTACCACTCAATTTGGATCTTGGAGGGTTTCGTGGCCTCAAAGGTCACATTTTTGACGCAAATGTAGTAAAAGAAGCTTTTAAACCCTTCACGAAATATGTTTCTGCCGCAATGTCAAGCTTCTCAGCCATTGCTTTAGATTAGCTTTTGGAGCCGACAAGCTCCAGGGCCACAGCAAGAAACGTGAATGTGAATGTTGCCTTGCAAGACGATGATTCTACTAATAGGAAGGTTAGGAGTCATGATAATAACACGAAGGAAATCTTTGGAAATGACGGCAACGCAGCAGGAGGAGGAGGAGGAGGTCGAATGAACGTGAGCTTTGTTTCTTGGCCAATGTTTCTGTACACAATGCCCAAAGCGATTCCCCCCTTGGGCCAATGAAGTGCCACCGTTTAATGAATCATCCTACGTTCTGGACGTTAAACATCGTGGCCCTCCCATCATGAAAAACATCATGGTAGCTTCATCGGTGTCTAATAGCAAGGGAAGTTCTGCAGCCTCCGAATTTCTTGAAAGTAAGCCCATGGCGTAGGTCTCTACATGTTCTATTGATGATTGTGGTACGGGAGGAATGGCCAAGTTATGGTTGCTTCCACTCTACGAATGGCCACCATTGAAGGTGTGCAAAACCCATTAACAGCAACAGGGTTTGGAGCGGTGCAGTGTCATACGGGTTGCCGGGATCGTGTGTGGGTTTCCAGCAAAGAGTTCTTATTTCATTATTTTGGGTTGTTGTGCTCTTTTCTACATAGTGGTGTGTTGGCTCACAACGAGCATGTAGTCTGGGGTGTGATCGATCTCTACGACTTGGATCCAGGGTTGCTACTTTGGCCTGAGGATCTGGACTTGCTTGAAGTTGGTTGCTCTGGGTCTATTTTTCTGGAGAATTCCTCGTTTCTTGCTCAAGAAGTTTCCATTAAGGGTTATCAAGACATCTTAGGCCTTGCTGCAAAAATGATTATAATATAGAACCAGTAAGAGATTTGGCCACCAAAAAGTTTGCCAAGGCAAGACTGTAGTAGCAGAAAAGAAAAAATAGGAACTTGGACTACGATGACCACTACACAAACTACATAACGCCAAGCAATGCTATGTGTTGACACTATAAACTATATACTATCTACATGATTAAACTATAATCTACATAACGTGACACTCGCTTTGTGTTGAAAATGTGAGTGTGCCACTCCATTTATGCATTCGGTTGTACACACTTACATATATATTTATATATTAACCCATCCATGTATGCATCAACTCCATGGTTATTATCTCTACTACTATGATGTAAATAACAATAAAATATTTTATGATTTAAAAAGGGAATTTGTGCCAAAATTGTTTAAAGTCCCACGTGAATTGAACACTTGGCAATTAAAAAGGCCACTTGTCAACTGTAGCCTTTTTGTCTCCATGGTGACCACTTGGTTATTGAAGGGCCACTTGTCAACTAAATGGGCCACTTGTCAACTACAACTTTTTTATCTCCATGGTGACCACTTGGCAACTGAATGAAGACACTTGGCAACTGAATGAAGACACTTGGCAACTGAAT
>MNCI01010387.1:32069-45552 GCA_015680685.1 Gnetum montanum
TTTTTTGGTAGCATAGTAGGATTGTCTTGAAGAAATTGCTTATTTGGGCCTTGGAAGTTTGAAAAATTCGTAGTTATTGAATTTGGGGATAGCTTTATTACGAAGTGTTTACTCTTATCATTTTACCTTGTTTAAATATTTGAAATCTTTACACAAATTTGCTTTCTTTTTTGTCTATTTCCATTGAATCTCGCTCTATTTCTAGTTTTCTTGTGGAACTTTTTCTTTCTCTGGGGAAAATTAGAAGTAGATTTGCAGAGTTGTGCTCAAATGTTTTTGCAAAATTTTATTTGTTACAAGTAGGTATTATAAGGACTGCGTAGACTAGGCAATTGAACAAAATAGGAACTCTCAATAACTCACAGTACTTGGCAAAGTTGGCTGAATCTTTTTAAGATAAGTCATTTGTAGTTTACACACAACGCAATCGTTTCATTTTTCACAACCGCACACCGCAACAGCACACACACATACTCACATTAACTACTGAGACTATTTGGAGGTATCTGGGCCTTGGTGTTGCTAGAGACCAGCAAGCACCTAAATCCTGTTCGAGGACACTCGTTGGCAGTCACATCCCAAACAGTCGCCAACAATAAGCAACAAAAAATGAAATTTAATCTAGCCTAAGTGCGATGAGCATCTGTCCTTAATCATTCATACACATCTTGGACTTCATGTACTACTTCTGGGGGTTACCAAGCGCACATCAGTCAAAGCACTACTTGATACGTTATTGGGTTACCATGTAGTTACACTTAAATGTTCATGATTAAGATGTACTCATTCTGCATTTAGCAATAGAAATAGTAAATAATGATAAAAGAAATATTAACTAAGAAAAGAACAATAAATAAATAATTAAAAATTAAAATAGTTAAAAGCTAAGTGAATGCTACAATGATGGAGTAATCTTGATCTTTATTACCAATCATGTGCATGTCCAAGTACGTCACACTTGAACAAAGGTTCCGTACAATTACAAGCATCACACGATGGACATGCACTTGGGAAAAGATTGAAAATTGACTAAAAACTGACAAAGGCACTCGACCCAAAAACTTACCAAAAGACTCTCTCACTGTGTGTCTGAATGTTATATTTATAGGCTAACACAGGAATCACGATATCGTGTATACGAGATCATATCCAGGCTGTGATATCACATACCTGATATCATGTACCCAATATCGGGGTCTAGCAAACCATGATTCATCATACCCTCATGACTAAATAAAAACTTGTTCTCGAGTCAAAAAAATGAGAAACAAGTTCATTTAATTACAGAGTGGATAGGTATGGGATTATGGATTGACTATGGATTCCTTCATGTTGTAGTGTGGGACTTGACAAAACAAAATTAGGACACTAACACAAAATATGAAATACAAAATTGTTTGGAACTCATGTGGTTCCTAGTGATGGTGGCTCCTCCATAGGCTTCTTCCACTTATCCTATGCTCTAGGCTTTGGAAATGGATACTTTTGAAGAAGCACTTGAAGTTTTTCTTCCTCTATTTAGGGATCATGTGTCGTTCGTGTTGATGTCCTAATGTTTGATGGAGTTGGCACCTCCCATGGACATGGCAGTTGCGGGAACATCTGATTAGCTTTGACGTACCATGTCACAAATAGTCGTTATTCCTCCTTGTAGGATTTAGATTTGTCTCTAAATTCTTGATAATCTATGAGCCATCGAGCCAAATCTGTTGTAACATCCTTTTGACCTTGGTAGCTGCTTTTACCACCTCAAGTTCAAAATTTGCTACCTGTAGTTTCTACAATGTCCTTTTGTGTTCAAAAAACTCTATCTCATATTTGGCATAGGTGGCAGCTACTTACTTTTCCAACTCGGTCCTTGAGCATTTTGTTGTTAAGATGGCCAAGTTGGCATACCGTAGGTTTGCCAACTTCATGTATTATGTTAGATCCTGGATCTGTAGGTCCCGACTCTTTAATTCTGCTTGGTGGACAAAGGTGTAAGTGTTCAATATGGCTTGCTAGTCAGTCTTTTGAGCACTAAAAGAGTTGATGTGGATCTTCACCATATAAATCTATTTTTCAATGATCTCCTTATACATCCCCACCTAATCCTGGAAATGCTCTTTCAATTTTTTACGTTACTTAGCTTCGTTTTTCCATGCACTTATTTCAATGGCCATCTTCTGATGGATGGTGTGTATCTCCTCCATTAAGAGGATCTTGTTCTCCTTGGCTAAGCAACTTATGTCTTGGTTGACTCTTATTAGTTGTTCTCGCATTTACTAAAAACTTTCCTTGAGAACATTCTTTTTTTTCAACTGTTGTCATCCGAAGATTTTTGAAAGCAAGGAGTTTATTTTCTTCTTGTAAGGCTTTGAGTGATTTTGCATGTGCATATGTTTGAGCCTGTGCTTTCGAAGCATCCTAATTAGCCTTCTCCTTTTCAATTGCTACTTTTTTATTCTCCTCTAATAATTTATTTAGTTGCTTTGTCCTAAATAATTCTAGCTGATTGGCTGGAACAAGTTGGGATGAATCCCACTATTTAGCTTGTAGGGCAATGAACTTCTCTTGGAGTCTTCTTAACTCATCTTTTGTGTATTTGGCCCTAACCTCAACCATAACTAGCTTTCCCTTCATGGAAATGAGGTATGATTGTGCTATTGTTACATCTTGGGAAATGTCAAACAAGGACGTCATTACTTGTCCTATTTTCAGCAAATGATCTAGAGCATCCTCATGTTTCACAAGAGTCATTGAGGAACCAGCTAGAACTTGAGCATTGCATGCTCCTGTGAGATCCATCGATGGCACAATAGGGATATTAAATGACTCTTTGATGTGGTCTGTGAACACTTTTTCTGCTTCGGCTACATCTTGGTGTTGCATGACCACCACTATGGTACCTTCACCAGTTTCCAGTTATACTTGAAATGATGCAGCATTCCCAGAAATCTATTATGACTAATGCGATTCCCCTCCTATTGTTTGTATTGAGACCTCATCCCTTGCATGATTGATTGAGATGGTGGGTTGTATAGTTTTGTCGATCACCTTGAAGAGATTTGCCTCATTGTGACTTTCCCATTTGATTATTTCTGCAATGACCTTGAGATGGCTCATCGATGGTTGGTAATCTTGTGACGGCAGTGGCAGTTGGTCCTGTTAGCCCGTGGGCTGCATGCTGGGCCCTACTTCTTATTGTTGACTAGGCCTCATGTCCAGAAGTTGGCTAGCCTCTATTGTTTGAGGTGTAATGGGCCCAATTGTCTACTCCTATTCAGGCTCTAGTGTCTCACCAACATCTTTTCTTGATGCTGGTGGTTTTAGTAATTCAGCATATGAAGCAGTTTGAGGACATAATTAGTGTACCCCAGAATTCCAACATGCTGGCACAACTTCCTGATTAGATAATGAAAGGGCAATGAAAACTTTCCTGTCTTGCATTCTTCAAACCACCTTAATATATTTGTTAGATACAAATGGAGCAAATTGGCATCAACCTTGTCCATCAAGATTGTGCTTCCTCTAGTCGCATAAGTAGAGATCCTATTTAGCCCCTTCATTGGGAAGATGTGATAGGTGCTAATTTTGAAATAAATTCTCTCTTCAAAGATCATTTCTTCATATGTTTTGTCTTCTTTGTCATACGTCCTCTTTAGGCATACTTTTCTTGCACTAGCATCGGAGCAGGTGGACAGATGAGCAACTTTGGGCCCTGTATTTGGAAGATTCAAAACTTCTATAATGGCCTTCATGGAGAAATCAACTAAAATTCCTCCAATGTCGGCGATGGTGCCTTCCTTTTTATTATTCCAAAATTGATAAGTTTCTTCCAAATACCATTCTCCACTTGCTGAGAGGATAGGCCATAGTGGAGATCCCTTGAGTTGATCTTTGACTAGCTCAGGGGTGAATTCAGTGAAAGGTCCAAAATTAAGTTCCACGATTACTGCAGTGGATGTTGATCTTTCTCAAATGGCTTGAACACATTTTGGGGACAACGTGAGATGTTGTCCTTGTTCAGGTGCCCTACCTTCTCCACCTTCTGCTTGACTAGATTATGTGGTAACAGGGGTTTCTTGATGGATGCTAGATGATTATGCTTCTTGTTCTACATGTTCTACGGGAGGTCCTTAGCCTCTACCTCTCCTTGGACATTTGGTTGTACCTTGAGAGGGTCCTCCCTATTGTCCTCATTTAGGGGCCATCTGTAATCACACCACGATCAATTGAAAGTAAGGTTATTTAACAAGGTTTAATTATCTTATACCTTACTCATTGCCTTTAATAAATTTTGATTCTTGCTTAGTGTGATTTCAGAGTTAGAAAATTTTCAAGGAAATCCCCCTAAAATTTTTAATGTTGAGCCCAATTTGATCAGGTGACTCTAATAATAATTTACATGATTTGGGTGAAGGAAGAAAATTGGTTTGGCATGAGTTCTTAACATTTCTTAGTATTGCTTACCTCTATGATATTCTTTAGGTGATAGCGAATTTTGAAAAAGTTATGCACAAATCGAAGCATACCCCTCCCCCACGATTGAGTTAAACACTCCAAGTTTAAGTAGGTTCGATTGGAAGGGAAATCGGAGTGTTAACGAGTGAGATATTGACGATTAAATGGTAGGTGCGCAAAGTGTAAAGAATCATGGAAGAAAATTGTGACAACTCCCCTCACATCAATAGTTGAAAATGACTTCTATGCATGTGGGGGGATCCATATAGATAGGTTTTGTTGACACGATATTGCGTACGCGATAGTGTAAACCTAATATTGCATCGAACCCAATACCAGGTACTCGACATCGCATCCCTTCCAAAATAGGGTACTTAGTAAAATTAATAAATTTTTGAGTTTTCATGGAAAAAAATGAAGAATTTGAGGTAGATTTGAAAGATCTAGGGTAATGTTAAGTGGACATTAAGGCACCAAAAGTGTAATGAAGTGGAATTATACAATGAAGTTCTTGAATAGGGTGAGGAAAAAAGACATGTGGTGGTGCAAAGGAACATTTGGTTGGAATGATGATAAAAAAAAGAATAAATTTGATAACATAGTACTCGAAGGGTATAAGATGATGTGTTGGTGTGCAACAAGTACAAATTACAAAAGTTACACGAGTGGGTCCTCTCCAAGGTAGGTTCCAACCTATCATGCCCTTGCATAAGAACACCTTAAAATGTTTGTAGGCACTAGAAGGGTTAAATGCAATCTGCCCTTATGCAACAAAACACACACATGTTAAATACCACTGCGATGAGGTATGAATTCTATGCCACAAAAGACACAAGTTAGAAATAGTTGGACCGTGAGATGATATGAATTGTAGAAGGGATTGTAGAGATTTGGATATGAGGTAACTTACCTTGGGTACAATGAATCCAAAGTGTTGTGCATGATTAAAGTACTATTAGTCGATTACTGTAAGATCAAGACCAAGTCCATACCTCCGATCAGTGACATCGCATTGTTTCATCCCAATGATAGACAACCATAAGAGTATCATGATAGCAAGGTGTATGGTCACTTGGCATTTTTTGCAAGGGAGGAGTGGTTTGAATTTTTCTACGACACGTTTTTCTTGATCTTTTCTTTGTTGTTTTTCTTCTTTCTTTTCATTTTCTTCTTCTGGTTGCTTTTGCACTTTGTCTTTCTTAACGAGCGTTTGGAGAGGCCACCAACCTTCAGGCATGAGTGCATGTCTTTCCAGTGGAACCCTCTAGAACAACATTGAGTTCCTTTATTAAGTTTCTTTATCACAACTCTTACTCCCATTTCTTGTTAGATCTACAATGATCTTAGTACAACCAAGCTACATGATAGCACATATTGATGTCAGTAAAGAGAATCCACAAGTTCCCTTGATGTCACACCTTGGCCATTCCCTCTCAGTCCGTCACTCATTGCTCTAGGCATAATGAGTACAAAGTTACTTTAGGTTTTAATGATAACAAGAATACCATTGTACATAGAGTAGAACCTCTTATTAATAGAATGGATGGATGGATGTTGTGGGCTCACTATCCAAATAATTAGTCCCTTATGACTCGATAGCATAGAACAACACCTCAATCGACAGGTCACATGAGTATTTTATTCATAGATGAGATCACCCTCAAAAAGATAAAATGACAAATTGAAAGATGAAAAATTAGAAAATGAAAAATTGGAAAACAAAAAATTGTAAACCAAATAAAAGGAAAAATATTTACTAGTTTTGCTTGTTAGAATGGGGGGTATCCCCCATGACTAAACCTTTGATATTAGCAAGAATTAATAAATGGAAAGTTTGGATCCATGCATGTTGGAAATATTGGGGTCTCGTCATATCCAAACCACTGGGTGTCTTTTGGAGTGGTGGTAGGAATGTTCCCAATTTGGGGTTGACATACTTGATTAAAGTAGGCATAGTGGGGCAGATCATAAGATGTGGTCATGTGATAAGGAGTTGACCCACTATGGCACCAATGACCATAAGATGATATGCAAGGATTAATATGCCTCTTCACGCGGTTATATTCATTAGGCCACATGGTTGTTGGAGTGTAGTTTGGTGGCCTAAATAAGGTAACAAGAAGCGTTGAGTTTGAAGGGGAAGGTGCATCATAGTGTAAGGCTTGTGTTGAGTTGGAGGATGCAGTGGTTTTAGAATCGTGCAATCTCTTTCTATGGCCATGCCTCAAGAAAGGATGCTTCTGACATTGTTGAGGATTCCCACTGTTGTTGACAGTAGTAGCACAAGTAATGTTTGTCGGTTGGTGTTGTGGTGCAAAACCTTCTAGTACAATTGGTGGTGATGTAGAAGGAGGTGAAGGATGAGAATATTGAGAGCAAGGAGAAGTGTAATGAACATGAGGTGGTGATCCCGTGGGAGAGGACATGGGTTGATAGTACTCAGGAGAATGATAATGATGAGGTGAAGTAGATGATGCTGATCTAGGTGGAGAAACAAAGTGTTAAACATAATAAGCACTTGGTGTTGGGTCATACGAAGGTTGAGGCCAGTTTGACGATGGTCTCCACCATAACTGGGGGGTTTTTCACTGCGGTTGAGCACAGTACTTCTATACAAAATTTGGATGTAGGATTCTTCCCCAATGCTCATGTAGATGTGACAAGATTGGGCATTGGCCTTTGAGATGATTGTACAGGAAAACATCGCATTGATACTTCTAATTTATAGTTGGGCCCCTCTCCTTATTTCCTTCAACCCTTCTTTCCAATTGTCGAATGGTGTTCTGTCTTGTTTCTTGGTTTGGCATCCTTTGTTTGTTCTAGTTGTTAGAGTGATCTTGCATGGTTTTACCTTTGATAATGTTTTCATATTCTTTGCATTTTTCATGTATCCACTTTATCATTTTATTGATCTTTGCCTCAATTTCTTCTAGTGATTCTACTATTGGCAAAGATGGGGATGGTTCCACCTCCTTAAGGTGAGTTGATTTCTCCTCTTCATGATTATGGACCTTCGTTGTTTTAAGAGTTTGGTCTTGTTGAGATCTTTCAACATTCTCCCATTTGGATATTTCTCCTTCTTCTTTTGCTACCCGCTTAATAAGCTCTTGGAATTGGTGGGTTTGTAGTTCATATAGTTGACCTGGGGCATACATCCCTAGGGTCCCTCTTATTTCATTACGGAGCCCATCCATGATGTGATACATTAGCCTTTCCTTGGAGAACCCATGGCTTGGGCAGTTGTTTAATAGTGAGTAATATCTTTCTAAGCCTATGTCCAAGAGTTCATGTTGTCCTTATTTCCACTCTTGGATTTGTCTCCTCAAGGTTGACATTCTTGCACAGGTTTGATATACTTCATTGAAGAGTTCTACCATTGTGGGCCAATGGTGAATTGATTTTGACTTTAAAGACCTATACCATAATTTTGCTTGGTCAATGAGTGTCATAGGAAAGAGCTTAAGACTTTGCCACCCATTATCAATATTGTTCCATGTATAGGCATCATAGAAGGCTTGTAAATGATGTTGCGGATTTAAATCATAGCCTCCTAAAAACTTGGGAAAGTTGTTTAAATCAAGCCTAGGTAGATGGCTTTCCTTAGGATTCTTGTGGGATATTTGAATAGCCTCTGCTATATGCATCATGCTCTTAGTGGCCAGTAAGGTTCATCGTCACTAAATAGGTTATAAGTTCGTAAGTTGAGATGTTGTTGTTGATGTTCATGTTGGTGTTCCTGATTTTGCCTATGGTTTTAATTTTTATTGCTACACTGACCTCTTGAGGAATAGTCATCTATGTCATGACCTAATGTTGAAAGAGTAGAGGAAGAGAGAGAATTAGAAGACTAGTCATGACTTTTGTAAGTCTTCCAATCATCCCTTGATGTACTCTTGCTAACCATTGAGAAGGTCCTAGGCCTTACAGGCTCCCTTGTTCTAGGAGATGTCCCATCCTCACTAGAGGTGTTTGAGTTGGATGACAAAAGTCCTTAAGTATCATTGGGGTGTCTATGAACATATGTAACTCTTGCATAAGATTGAGTACTCCAAATTTCTTCATCATAAATTTCATTGGTTCTCCAATGAATTGCATTGCTAGTTGTTGCATTATCATTGTCCTGTAAGAGAGACATTGTTGTGAATCGTGTGTGAATTAATTAAATTTAATTTAATTTCTAAAAGATATATCATTAACACTTTGTTATAGTGATCTTGTATGATATAACTAATCTAGGTAACTATGATTTTCCTTGGCAACGGTGCCAATGATGAGCGCGGTACCCCTACGCTCAACCATACAAATACGAGCATGTACGGGCTATCCGATCGAACTCCACAGATGGACTAGTTGTGGCACCTAGATAGTTATACATTAATTGCAATTTGCTGTCTTCTCACCTGGACTAGTATTTACTTTGTCACGTATGGTCTAGTCCAGAGTGAGGTGTATGATGTGATTTCTAATACTATGCTACTCCTAAAGACAATGAGAAATAACTTTATTAAGCTAATAAGCAACAAGACATGAAATTTAAGCTAGCCTAAGTGTGATGAGCATTCATCCTTAATCATTTGTACACATCTTGGACTTCATGTGCTACTTTTGGGGTTACCAAGTGCACATCACTTGAAGCACTACTTGATATGCTACTAGGTTACCACGTAGTTACACTTAAATGTTCATGATTAAGACATACTCATTTCTCATTTAGCAACAAAAATAGTAAATGATGATAAAATAAATATTAACTAAGAAAAAAATAATAAATAAATAATTAATAATTAAAAGCTAAGTGAATGCTACAATGTTGGAGTAATCTCGGTCTTTATTACCAATCATGTGCGTGTCCAAGTACATTACACTGAACAAAGGTTTCGTACAATTCTAAGCATCACACTACAGGCATGCACTTGGGAAAAGACTAAAAACTAACTAAAAATTGACAAAGGGACTTGACCCAAAGACTTACCAAAAGACTTTCTCACTGTGCGCCTGAATGCTATATTTATAGGCTGACATAGGAATCATGATATCATGTATACAATATCATATCTAGGTTGTGATATTGTGTACCTGATATTGGGGCTTGGCAAACTGTGATTCATCAAAGTCCAACCCAAATTGGAATCCATGTCACCTAGAGCAAGATGCTATTATCAGATATTTTCCCAAGTTTCTCATCCCACTAAAGTAAGAGGAACAAAAATGGATTGAATATTGTTGGGCTATGTTGTTGTTACATTATCTGTTTAGAGATGTGAAGCGAGATCTTAGTTCTAATAATGAGGAAATTGAAATGAAGTGGTTGTCCATTCAACATCTATATGTAGCATCAAAGATTAATACTGAAGAAGAATTCCAACGAGCTTTGGAGGAAGAAAGACAATTTGTAGATGTGACTCCCTAGGTGTAAGATCATGAGGAATATGATTTTGAAATCCTCAACTGTTATGTGCTAGTTATACTTGTGGTCCGAGGAGCATCTCGTCAATTACCATTACGATTGGCATGGGCCATGACTATTCATAAATTTCAAGGAATGACACTAGATAAGGCTACTATTAACATTGGTTCAAGAGAAGTTATGGGTCTATTGTTTGTTGCATTATCTAGAGTTAAGACCATTGATTCTTTGAAGATTCATCCTTCTTTCTCTGTGGAAAGATGCAGAAAGATTTTAGATGCTAAACATCTCCAAAGTAGAATTGCACAGGAAGTTCGTTTTGCTCAATTGGAGGATTAGGCATATTGGGTTCACACTTATCATTGTATTTTGCCCTTTGCTCAATCCTATTATACAGCTCTTTAATGTTTGTTGCAATAATTGTGCAATGTATTCCTTCATCAACATATACGAAATTTATAAATTTTTATTTTTACCAATTTATGATTACCAGTATATATTATTTGAAATGCAAATAGTGATGATAACTTAAAAAATAAAAAAAATGATTAAATGCTACTCATAGCCTGCGAAACCGCTCCACTAGCTTATATATATATATCTATCAATTAGCCGAGAATGATTTTAAAGAAGATGATGTTAACCAAGCCTAACTAGTGGACGAGGTAACAAGATAACTAAAAATGGAATCACTTATCCCTCCTCTATTTCTCTATCACTTACCCACTTTAGTTTTACCCTCTCGGTCAAGTTTGCTTTGTTTTTGTTTGTTTATGGCGTTTTTGAACATTATTTATGTGAGAGATTTATTTCTCAAAAACGTCATGAACAAACAAAGATAGAGCAAACTTGATTGAGAGGGTAAAACTAAAGTGGGTAATTGGTAGAGAAACAGAGGAGGGATGAGTGATTCCATTTTTAGTTATCTTGTTACCTCGTCTAGTAGTTAGGCTTGGTTAACATCATCTTCTTTAAAATCATCTTGGCCAATTGATAGAGAGAGAGATATATATATATATATATATATATCTAAGCTAGTTGGTAGAGTCTATCTGTATTTTTCATGAAAATGTAATATTTATTCAATAGATCCTATGGGTCTTTGGACGTAATAAAGCTTCAAACTATATATATATATATGTTGTTCATCATCATCATCATCATCATCTTAACCTTGTCTCAACAAAATAGGGTCATCTACATAAGTTCTTTTTCACCATTCACCTTTATGAAGAGTTAGATCTTTGTTTATTTACAGTTTTTTCAAATCATGAATGTTTATACTTGGAAATATTGAAAGAAGGAAAGTACGTTGGGGTGGATCCAACCTAATGAAAATATTGTTAATATGCATAAGAAAAAATAGAGTATATTGCTTGGTTGACATTGAGTATGATTTATTTTTAATGCTCCCATTGGTGCTTGGTCAATTTGTAGAGTTTATCTTTATTTTCCATGAAAATGTGATATTTGTCCAATAGATCCTATCGGTGTTTGGACACATAATAGAGCTTCACTTTAGTGTCATTGGCGAGGGTGTATGTGAAAACGTTTTTGGAAAAAAGAATTTAAGAAGCAACAGAAACATTTGTCGAAGGGGGACCAAAAACAAACATTTGTACGAAACGCATGTGTTGTGAAGCGCTCGAGAGGCATCCACAATCGACAGCCCGAGGAAAGACGAAACATCCAGAACAATGCACAAATTTCAGGATTGTTCGCGACTTCTCTTGCGCCGCTTCCACGCAGCCTATGTAAACCCCTGCCCTCGCTCGCGTTAGCCAGAACCAGCTCTCGACGTTGCCTGTAGATTGAGTGAGCGCACTGTGTCATCTGCGAACTGCATTTCTGGTAAGAATTTCAAGACTTTTTTTTGGCAAATCGAAGGTACGTTTAGCAACTTGAAATTAGCTGTGTTGTCTGAAGCTGCGCGTGTGTAGGTATAGAATTTTGTAGAGACACAAGGACAGCAATAGCAGAAGCGATGGATCCGATGATTTGGGGAGCTATTCAAGACCTGATGTCTCTGCCAGAAGAGATGGAGAAGACGTTGAATGCGCCGACGAGGAAGTATGTGAGGGAGACCAAGGCCATGGCGTCCACTCCGGTGGATGTCAAGGAGTACTCTGACAGATACGTCTTCGTGGTGGACATGCCAGGGCTGACGTCGGACCAGATCAAGGTTCCGGTGGAAGGCGACAATGCTCTGATCATCAGTGGCGAGCGTAAGCGAGACGATGAAAAAGACGATAAGGATGCCAAGGATCTTCGCATGGAGCGCCGCTTGGGCAAGTTCATGAGGAAATTTACTCTGCCCGATGACTGTAATCAGGATGCAATTTCTGCTTGCTGCACCGAGGGTGTTCTCACGGTTACCGTTCCAAAGCTTCCTCCACCTGAGCCTAAGAAACCGAAAACTATCCAAGTGCAGGTTGCATAGGTAGAGGCNCAAGTATCTTTAGCTAGTAGTAGAGCCTTACATGGTATGCATGTTTTGCTGTCTTAAGTTTGGCCCTCTGCAAGGTGTGGATTTGTTCATATGGTCATTAGCCGTAGACTACCTTTCCTGCACTACGTGTTGTTTCTGTTTCTGTGGCCAGAGTGTTTCCGTTTCGTTTCTGTTGGTTGAAAAGAGTGGCAGTAAATCGAATATTTGAATAGATAAGTTCGTTTGTCGAAGTGCTGTGCATTTGCTATTTGTTAATTGTCATTACAGTGTTGAAATCTTTTGATTTTGATTCGGTTTCGATAACATTGGCTGCGGAAAAGGATGGATGGTTAAGGCGTTGTAAAATATTTCGCATGGAAGTGCAATTTTCTTTGAGTACTTCGGATGAAGGGTTTGCAAACTGAAGCGCCGGAAAATTGCTACGAGAAAAACTTGGTATCCTACTCATGAAAGCGTATTTACAATCAATTGCAAAGCTACGATCCAGCATTTCGTCCGAGTGAAAAATGTACCCCTGAAAGTGATTTTAATATAATTTTCTATTTTCTTATACGATGTAATTTTATAGTGTTGTTTAGCCTGTTTTTCGGTTGAATCTATATTTATTTTCAGTCTCTGTTAAATCTATTTTACATTTCTATCCAATGGACTTCTTTTACCATCACCTAGATATATTCTTCCTTTCCGTTTTGTCTAGTTTCAGTATATGTCTACGCAGTTTTGGAGGATGTTTTTAGTTCAGTACACTTCTAGGCCATTTTAATTTACTGTTGCTTCCGAAGGTTTAAGCAACTTAAGCCAAAGTATTTTTGAAGGTTTAAGCAACTTAAGCCAAAGTATTTTGAAGTATTGGCGTTTTCGAGTATGCGACCCAAACCATCGGATAGGAGTCGAAAGGCACCTTTTGCACTATGCAGCTGCGAAAAGGAGTTCCTGTGCAGATCTGGAAAAGCATAGAACGACAAAAAGAATAGCGTAGCAGAATTCGTTTTTGGAAAAAGAACCGACTTTACGATGTTTTTCTTCTTGCTTCAAAGAATTAACGATTTTTTGTCTAACGAGAAAGGCCGTAGAAGTCCCGGAAGTTCAAGTTCGACATCACAGGTGGGTGAGGATGTGAACACTTTCTCAACCCCGAGAGAGAGTCCGAAATCTCATGTGGGTGATGATTTGAACGGTTTCGC
>MNCI01010387.1:51351-98925 GCA_015680685.1 Gnetum montanum
ATGCATTTTAGTGAGTGTGATCTCGGTATTGCTGGCTCTGGCCTTCGTCCAGTAGCTCTTACTTTTTTTGACCCGGGGGAGGTTGATAAATGGAAAAAAGCAGGTTATCAATATATCCATCTTGCTGAAATTGCTATTCACCTTCATCCACACTTCAACTATCGTCTCAAAAAGCCTTACTGGATTGCGTTAATAGATAGGAGATTTAAATCGTTTCAAGAAGCCATTATAACCCAAGCTAAAGGTAGGTTAGTATCCGATGCTCTGATTATAACAATTCCTAACTTTACTCTCTCGCTTTCTGATCCGCATTTGTTTAATAGTTTAATGCTTATTACTTATATTCCCGTTGATATTGTAGATCGTAGTGTTTATTGCACAATAGGTACAAGGTTAAGTTTTAAATTATTTAGTTCAGTCAGTATCCAAACACTCTTACGTTTTGGCCAACAAGCTCTCTCTGTTGGTTCAACAAATTTAGAATACGGGACACAGATTAACACAAAGGATCTTCCGATACCACCCTCCTCAAAGTACGTAGCGTTCACACAGAACTAACACATACGCTCATTTGAATGCAAACCAAATAACACACAGATATGCCAAAACAAATCATTATATTTTTATCAATTGGTATGAGATGATTTTAAAGAAGATGTTAATTAAGCTTGACTACTAAACAAGGTAACAAGATACTTAAAAATAGAATTACTCATTTCTTCTTTTTTTCTCTATGATTTACCCAATTTAGTTTTACTCTCTCGTTCGTTTTGTCTTTGCTTTTTCACGGTGTTTTTTAGCATTATTTATGCAAGAGATTTATTTATCAAAAATGCCATGAACAAACAAAGACAGAACAAACTTGACTAAGAGCATAAAACTAAATTAGGTAAGTGGTAGAGAAAGAGGGAAAGGATGAGTGATTTTGTTTTTAAATATCTTGTTACCTCATCCAATAGTTGAGCTTGGTTAAAATCATCTCAGCCAATTGATATATATATATATATCTAAGCTAGTGGTTTCGTGAGCTATCCGTAGAATTTAATTATTTTTTTAAGTTTTAAAGTTATCAATTATCATTATAAAGGGCATTGTTATAAATGTTCCAACTTGTTAAAATATTATTAGAACTATTTATATAACATCATTATGATTCCAAATAATATATACCGGTAAACATAAATTGGTAGAAATAAAAGTTTATATATTTCACATATGTTGATGAAGGAATACATTGCATAATTATTGCAACAAACATTATAGGATAATGCAACAAATGTTAGATCTGTAACTTCTCTTGAACCAATGTCAATAGTAGCCTTATCTAGTGTCACTCTTGGACATTTATGAATAGTCATGGCCCATGCCAACTGTGCTCCTTAGACCACAAGTATAATTGGCACTTGATGAGGACTACCATTACCAAAGGGACATTTGAGGTAGGAGTCAAAATCAACAACATACGATCGTAATACAGGTAGCTATTTAAACGATACATAATACTGTGAATCGTTTCAAATGCACCATTCACCAATCTTGCTTTAGGCCAAAGGTTGTGAGCGTAACCTTTGCACCTTCACACATAAGTAGAGATTGCTCAATATCATCGTTGTCATCATTTGAGATTCTGAATCCACGAGGATCTTTGTTTGCTACACACACAACAATGGGTCTTTGCATTGTTTGCACCATTTTTTTATTGTGTGATTGGACTTTATCCTTTGTATCATATAAATGTATTGATTCTTCAAAATCATCTAATCCACTTGAAGTGGATGGAAGATTCATTCAAGCAACCAAAAAATTATAATCTTCATCATGGCTTTTTCCTTCTGTAATATGCATTAATACTTCCTTGAAACTTTGTTGTTGAGGATCAATTCCGGATTGACGATAAATTGCATCTAAAACAACAAAGGTATGAAATAATTGCCAAACCCCTATAAGATTTGGATTCCTAGATGCATAAGGCACAACATTAGACATGGGAGGAAATTGACCCAAATCACCTATTAGTATAACTGATCTTTCTTTAAAAACGTCATTGTGATGCTCCGGAAAAATTTCTTTTAGTGTTTATCAATGCTTTGTCATAATTTTCCTCCCACAAAAATCATTTAATTAATTATTATATATTTTACCTGTGATAGTCGGTGTTATATACTCAAGAGTTCTTTGTAGAAGACAAGAGTTCTTTGCAGGCATCTATTCCAATGCTCAAACTAGAATGAATGGTTGTTGCACTAATGTTAAATGCCATAGCTCCTATGGGTGCCATGACAAGTAAAGCATTATGTTTTTCATTACAGTATTTCATGAAAGCATTACGAAGCGTGCCTATGAGAAATGACTTTCTAGTAGTAGCTATTCCCTAGATAATCATTCATAAAGGGGAAACAACTTCATCCATTGACTATGAAAACATCATGTGCCCTACAATTTTAGCATAACATTTCTTTTGCTTTGCACCCAACTTATTAGAATCGTAGGTACTATAGTCACGATCAATAACAATCATGGAGTGAGATGATTTATTGTTGGTTAATGAGTCACATTAAGTTGGTTGCGTTGATGAGGCTTTGTCAATGTGGCCTTGTTGACTTGGCCTCGTTGATGAGGCCTAGTTGACACATCTTACCATGCATCGACGAGGCCTCGCTGACACAGTGTTGGTTTTTTGGATTTTCGGCTATAAATACATGCTTGCAGTTGCATTTATGACATAGTAGATTGTAATTGCAGCGGAGCTCTTGCATTTTTTCCATTTGAAAGTTAGAATTTTTCCTTTGAGTGCCTGCAGCAAGAGTCATTGAGTGTATGAATCTTTATTCGAGCATTGTTGTACCTGAGCACGATAGTGTGTGCAGTAATAAAGAGGAGCTTTTTGATAAACCTTGTAGCACTTTGGATAGATTAGCTACTTTATTTATGCATTTACTATTTCTAATTATTTATTAAATGTTTTTAATTAATTATTAAATATTTCCTAGTTATGACACTAATGAGACAATTAAATAAGATAGATTACACACATAAGTACAACTGCTTCGAGCGTAACACGTATTCGCTTGGTAATCCCAGTAGTGTTATTGCTTGGTACACCCAATAGCATAGTGCTTTGTCACTCAGCAATGGATATGTGGGTTCAGAACATGTATGAAAAGTGGGAATGGATACTTATGTTAGAATTAGCTAAATGATTAGTTAATTTAGATTACTTAATCAAATCCCTTTTTATTTACAATTCAAGCACCCAACTATAAAACATAAAAATGATAAAAATTGAATGCCTCAGTTACACTTAACCATACCAATGTATGTCACAAGTGTAATTGGGAGGACAATGATTGACCTTAAGACTAGATTAACTTTCTAAAGGGCTAGTGCACTAGAAACGACAAAGTCTACAAAACTCAATTAGATTGCACGTGAACTTTTCATGATTTGTATAGTTGGGCATAGGGGTACTTTGTCGCTCATCATTGGCACTATTGTTGAGAACTTTGTTGTGGAACATGCGCTATTTAGATTTAACTGAATACCATTAATATCGTTGTACAAACCTCAAGGTCAATACCATTCCCCACTATATATAGAGTTATAAAAGCACACTGACAATTTTGTTTTATTTTGCAAAATATCTTCTTCTTCTAGCAAGCACGAGGATACCAAACCACTGGTCCCACAAGAATGCAAGGTATTATATACTCATCCAGATGAGTTTTTGTTAAATTTCACCTTCATCCTACATTAGGATGAATAGATGTGATGGTGTGATATGGAGGGCAATGTTGTCTTGCCCCTTGATAGATCTGTGCTCGGGATGCTATTCAAAACCCTTAAGAAGCTGGGCATAGCAGATCTTCACGAAGAATACATTGTGGATGAATACGACACTGGAAACTATTCTTCCACTAAAATACAACATAAATGAGATCAATGTTAGGAGAAACTTCATGAAGCTACAAAGGAAAAACATCACATTAACCCCATGTTCCTACTAGATCAAGAGGATAATGAGGATCCTTCCTTGGAAGGTTCTTAACATGAAGATTTTTTGCCCCCTGCTATTGATGGCAAGGGTGTAAACCTGACCCTGCGATCAACTATTCATAAATTGGGTTTAGGAAAAAGTGATAGCCAAGGTAGGGACTTAGGTAAACATTGCAACAATAAGGGATATAAGGATGGTGATTGTAACAAATGTAAGAGTGGTGGCAGACACCATGGTGGTGGTGGTAGTCCACCTTCCTCTTCATCCTCTTCATCTAATTCTAAATACTCCTCTTCATCTGACAATTCTCATAGAAGCTACCATCGAAACAACCATGATGAAGGTGATCATTGAGATAACAATGACTATGAAGGCTACTAGAACTAAAGGGGTGGTCAAAACCATCATTGGTGTCATCGATGTAGCGATGATGATGAACTACTATTGGTGACTCGAAGTATGCTCAACATTGTACAAGTAGTGAAAATCCCAACTAGGCTTATGAAGGATAGTTAGATCAAGTGCCTGGACATGAACAATATCCCAAGATTTAAGGGGGGATACAATTCTAACCCGTAGACACATCTACAAGCTTGTCAAGAATCATGTGCCTTACAGAACATAGAGAATGAGTATTAGAAGCTCAAACTTTTCCCAAGGACACTCATTAAGGAAGTTGAAAGTTGGTATTGGTCTTTGGAGCTAGAATCTATCCATAGATGAAGTACCATGTTAGAACTATTCAATGACAAATACCAGATGTACTCCAGAGTGTCTAATGTGAGAAGGAAAATCCAAGGCTGGAAACAAGAAGTACATGAACCCTTAGATGCCACCATGGGTCTATACTATTCACTCCTACACTGATGCACTAGTGATGGTTACTCGCAGAGTGAACAACTTCATCAAATCATAGATGGGCTCAGAGTAGAAACAAGAACCCTTGGGGTGTATGCCCAAAGAAGATTATCTAAACTAAGAGCTCATCAGATCCAAAGGTTAATTGAGTAGGTAGCGAAAGAAGAATGTGAGTTATGAAAAAGAGAAAGTGATAAAGAGTATAACAAGGATCCTTCCATTAGAAAATGAGAGGTTTGATTTTGTGATGAGGAGGAGTCATCACTTGAAGAAGTGGTAAACAAAAAGACCTTACCCATCCAAAAATATATTTATAATATTTTAGCCAAGGTAAATAAGTTATGGGACTCTTTAGATGAAAAATTTCAAACTACTTTGAAGATTGATAAAGAATTCAAAGAGAAAAATAGTCATCATAATTGTAGGAGGTGAAAAGAAGCTAAATGTGCCTTCCAAAGAGGTGAGGGTAAATGATGAATCACGGTTTGTTAGGCTCCAATATTAGGTACACAATATTTCTGTCTGGATACGATATTATATACATGATATCATGATTTTTGTGTAAGCTTATAAATATAGCACTCAGGCTCATAGTTGACAGTTTTTTAGGGAAGTTCTTTTCTTTCTAGTTCTTTTGGTAGTTTAGTTTTCGGTTATTAGTTTCTTTCTTTTAACCTAGTTATTTCCAATGTATGCCTGTAGTGTGATGTTTGTAATTACACGACACCTTTGTTTGAGTGTGACGTACTTGGACACGCACATGGCTAGCAATAAAGATCAAGATTACTTTCAAAATAATAATAATAATAAAAGTGTGTCACCATGATGCTCCTCCCTTGCTTCTCCCTTGAAGAAAACGCCAAGTGATGTTACTCCTTGCAACTCTAGTAGATTTATGGTTGTTTGTTGATAGGATGAAGTGATGCGGTGTCATTACAATGTGTTATGGACTTGGTCTGAAACTTGGAAAGCTAGACACATGGTTATTTAACCACTAATTACACACACGATTCCATTGTGACCATCATTAGAAACCTCATGCCTCGATTTCTGCTATCCCTTCTGTAGTCCATCTCATCTTGTTGTCTGAATGTTCATAACTTGTGGTTGGTGTAATGTAGAGTTATTATGTCAACTCAGTGGTTCTAACATGTGTGTTTTGTTCATCATGAAGCTATGTAGAGGTGTTGGAATTTTGGGCTATACAAATGATGTTCTTCAAAAAGCCCAAAATGCTTCGTATGTTGAACTACTCAAACCATCGGTGGAAAGGAAAGACATTGGCAAGTAATCAGAGCAAGAAGAAGAGTAAATGGTTGGGCCCACTGTGACTCAAATGGTAGGGCCTAGCCAACAATAGAAAGCAAGGCCTTGCACACAACCCACAGGTTAGCAAGTCCAACAATCGCCATTGCCGCAACAGGACTATCGACCATCCATCAGTCACCTCAGAACCATTGTTGAGACAGTTAGTTGGGGGAGTTGTGATGCCAAGAATTTATTCAAGATCATTGACAATGTTGTACAACCCACTATTTCAGCTAACCCTATGAGTGGACACATTTCGTTGATTTCAGGAGGAGAGTCCTAGTGGCCTTAGCAGATCTTTGGGAATGCTGCATGCTTCTAAGTCAGATTAGAAACTAGTAAAGGTGCCACAGTTGTGGTTATGTAGCACTAGGATGCAGTAGGCACAATAGAGGTGGTCACATACCACATCAATGAATCTTTTAATGTCCTTGTTTTGCCACCGGCAGATTTCATGAGAGTACGTGATGCTCAAGTTTTAGCTAGTTTTTTAATGACTCCTGCAGAATATGAGGATGTTTTGGATCACTTGTTACAAATAGGAGAAGTCATGACTTCCTTCTTTGACATCCTTCAAGATGTTATAGTAGTACTATCAAACCTCATTTTAACTAAAGGAAAATTGGTCATGGCTGAAGTTAGAGCCGAGCATGTGGAAGCAGAGTTGCAAAGACTATAAGAAAAGCTTGTCACCCTAGAAGCTGAACAAAGGGATCCTTCCCAATTCATCACAGCTATCCAATTGGATGTTTTCAGAAATGAGCAATTAAATAAATTATTGGAAGAAAATAAAAAGATGACAAGGGAGAAAGTATAGGCCGATTGGGATGCTTCCAAGGCACAAGCTCAAACATACACACATGCTAAGGCTCTCAAGGCCCTACAGGAGGAGAGTAAACAACTTGCTGCTGAAAATCTTCGGTTGACAACAATTGATAAACAAAAGAATGTTCTCAAAGAAATTTTTCAAAAGATGTAAGAATAATTAGTACGGGTCAACCAAGATATGAATTGCTTGGCCAAGAAAAATAGAACCCTTTCTATGGGGGAGGTCCATGCCATTTGTCAAAAGACAACAATAAAGATTAGTGTGTGGTAGAATGAGGCCAAGAAGCATGAGAAGTTGAAAGAGCACTTCTGTGATTAGGTGGGGATGTACAAAGAAATAATCAAAAAGGATTTCCATATGGCTAAGACTTACATTAACTCTTTTAGTTCTCAACACACTGATTGGCAAGCCATATTGGATACATATACCTTCGTCCACCAAGTGGAACTAAAAAGCTGAGACTTACAGATTTAAGACTTAATAGAGTATATGGAGTTGGCAAATTTGCGATATGCCAACTTAGCCATGTTAATAGTAGGGCACCTGAGAAATGAATTTGAAAAATAGATAGCTACCACTTACACTAAGTATGAGACAAAGTTTTCTGAACATCAGAAAACACTGCAAAAATTAGAAGTTACAAACTCTGAATTAGAAGTGGTCAAAGCAAGCTACCATGATCAAAGAGATGTAGCAGCAAATTTGGCTTGATGGTTAATAGATTACCATGAATTAAAAGATAAAGCTAGAGCCTATAAGGAGGAATGACAGCATTTTGCTACATATTATGCAAAGAAAACCAGATGTTTTCACAGTTGTTATGTTCGTGGTAGGTGCCAGCTCCATCAAACATTGGGACATCAGCATGGACTATGCATGATCCTCAGATGGAAGAAGAGAAACTGCAAGCACTTCTCACATGTTAGTAACCTCAAAAGCCTATAGTACCAGACAAAGGGAAAGCACTAATGGAGGAGCCATGACCTCTAGGAACCACATGAGTTCCAACATTTTGTATTTTCTGTTTTTTGTTTTGTGTCCAAGTTTTGTGTTTCCCATATTGTGGCATGGTTAGTTAGTAGTAGTGAATAATCCCATACCTTCATAATATTTTTTAAGGGGCTTGTTTCTCATTGTATTAACTCAAGGATGAGCCTTTTATTCTATCATGGGGATATGATGAATTGCAGTTTTCCAAGCCCCAATATCAGGTACGCGATATTGTGGCTTGGATATGATATTGTATACGCGATATCGTGATTCCTATGTTAGCCTATAAATACAGCACTCAGGGGCATAGTTGAAAGTTTTTTAGGGAATTTCTTTTCTTTCTAGTTCTTTTGGTAGTTTAGTTTCTAGTTTTCAGTTTCTTTCTTTCAAGCTAGTTATTCCTAGTGCATGCCTATAGTGTGACGTTTATAATTGCACGACACCTTTGTTCAAGTGTGATGTAGTTGGACACGTGCATGACTAGTAATAAAGATTGAGATTACTTTCATGATTGTAGCATTCACTTAGATTAATTTTTGTTATTTTAATTATTTAATGCCTTCTTTAGTTAACAGTTCAATTTATCATTATTTACTTTTCATGTCATTAAGTGGAATGTATGCTTTAATCATAAATGTTTAAGTGCAAATACTTGGCATGCCCAACAATAATCCCACGAAGTCCAAGATGTGTATGGACGGTTAAGGATGGATATCATTGCCATAGGATAATTTAGGTTTTTCTTCCATTCTTAGTTTAATCAATTTATCTTTTCTATTATCAGGAGTAACGTCGAATTAGGATAACATCATATGCCTCACTCTGGACTAAATCATATGTGACAAAGCTACTACTAGTCTATGTGGGAAGACAATGAATTGTAATCAACGTATAACTATCTAGGTGCCATAACTAGTCCATCCATGGAGTTCTACCAGATCATATGTACATGCTCATATTTGTATGGTTGAGCATAGGGGTACCTCACTACTCATCAAAAAAGCTACTATAGTAGAGGAAGTTGTGAAGTTTGACTCTAATGATGAAAATGAATGTGAAATATGCAAATGCAAACATCCAAAGGGATGTTGCCCTATGGTGTCACACTTATAAGAGTCTAGAGTATACACATTGAATCCTCACCTAGCATATAGGAAAGCTATAAGATGATTACCTTACCCTTAAGGCAATCAAATATAGTTCCACCAGCAACAACAAGGTTACTATCCTAGTGGATCTCCTTCATAACCTTGTGAACAATACCAATAGTGGTACCAATCACAGTCATGGGGAATGCCACCACTAAGGTAGTAGTACCCTTATAGGAAACTAGATCCATACGGGTACTATGTTCAGTAGCCCGTCTCCCCTAGGAGTTCTACAAGCCATGTATCATTCCAACATCACTATTACCCTCCAGAGTATCATTGAACACATTCATCATCTACTCAAGGGGAAAACCCATATCCATATCCTTATCATCCTCCACATCCCTCTATAGCTACACCTTTGCCTTTAACCTAATTACCTCTTATTCCGTCTATGTAGGGTGAGATTCCTCCATAGCTGCAACAATGAAATGCTACAAGGGTTGTACACTCACAACTAGTTTTTCAACTAAGTGGTCTGGATAATTGGTTAAGGAAATGATCTTTCTTCCAGCCTAATAGTCCTCTCTAGCCCTCACAACCTACTCTAGTTGATCATCCTATATCTCCATCACCCTCATCCTCTACATTAAATACCTTTAAGTGCCCTTCAAACTAAGTGTCTTCTAGGATCTACATTGTAATGCTAACTCATGTTGTTTCTGACTAGATCAAGGCTAGAAATATTCTTTCAAAAATATTTTATCCAAGAAGTCCACTCATCTATCCACAAATTATTGGACAAGAGCCATGTAAGGCTCTTCTTAATTCTAGTTTTGAAGTTAACCTCATCTCTCATGATATGTACAAGGCTTGGAACCTACCACCTCTTAAGAAGAGCAACATTTGTCTAAAATTAGTAGATTAGTCAATTACTATTCCTTTGGGATTAGTAGAGGAAATTATGACCATAGTTTTTGGGTGGTCATATCCTACTGATTTTCTAGTAATGAAGGTGGACAAATGCAAAAGTGACTTTCCCATCATTATGGGAAGGGCTTGGTTAAGCACGGTTGATGCATGAATGGGTATAAGGAACCTATCTCTAGAAATAACTAAGGAAAATGAGCTAGGAAAAATTGAGAAGAAGCATATTCCATGCATCGCATCTAGTGATAATGAGTGCAATTGTGTGCAAAGGATTTAGTCAATCAAGAGCACATACATTAAGGCATGCAATGAGTGTGCATAAGAGATCAATATTCAGAGGTGTCTATACGCATCAACCACAAAGCAAGAGGGCACCTAGTGGCTGATAGTTGATTTAGATAGCAGCACAATATGCATGGAGCAAACTAAGAGCCTAATGTGTGCATATGTTGAAGGAATGAACAAAATTGAATAAGTTCATTTCCAACTCTCTAATGAAGATGATGATACTTGTTGGGGAGAGTTGAAAATCCCTGAATAATTTGAGTAGGAGCTCTTAGAGCCAAAATATTTACTGGTTAATATGGAGTATGCATTTTTAAAGAATGGTAAACCAATCATCATTAATGCTAAACTTGCTCCTGAGCAAAAAGAAAAATTATTAAAAGTGGTGAACAAATGGTTAACAGCCTTTGCTTGGTCATATCTAAAGCTAACAGGAATCAATCCAAGGATATGCTAGCATTGCATTTACACTAACTTGGCCATGAAGCCTAGAAGGTAATCGAAAAGGTAGCTAAATCCAAAATTGAAGCAAATTATCAAAGAGGAAATAGAAAAACTCCTCCAATCAGGGTTCATCTATCTAATTGTGGATAGTAAGTGGGTTAGTCCACTCGTAATTGTACCGAAGAAGGATGATAAATGGTAGGTTTGCATCGACTTTAGGTTGTTAAATATGACAGCATTTAAGGATCACTTTTCTCTGCCATTTGTGGATCAAGTATTAGACACCATATTTTGGCATTGTTATTATAGTTTCTTGGATGGTTATAGTGGCTATAACCAAATCCAAATTACACCCAAAGATTAGGCCAAGACAACATTCACGAGTCCCTGAGGGACTTTTGCATATTGTAAAATGCCATTTGGCCTATGCAATGCCCTTGCAACATTTCAACACTTGATCCTTAGTATCTTTTAAAAAAAAATCAGTAGTGGTATTGAAGTCTTCATGGATGACTTCTCCACCTATGGAGTTACCTTTAAGCAAGCCTTGGACTGACTTGAACAAGTGTTGAAATGATGTGTAGAGACAAATCTATGGCTCAACTAGCAAAAGAGCCATATCATGGTCCAAGAAGACATTATGCTAGGGCACTTAATTTCAAAAAAATGGATTGAGGTAGACCCAAAAAAGGTAAGGTTCATCCAAGGAATAACATGTTAACCAGAGATCGTTAAAGATGTTTAGCCATTCCTTGGACACACTAGTTACTACTAGCAATTTATTGAGAATTTCTCTAAGATTGTAAAGTCATTGGTAGAGCTTACAAAGAAAGATGTACCTTTCATTTGGACCAAGGAATGTGAACACACATTCCAATAATTAAAGGAGAAACTCATAGAAACAACAACCCTACTAGCACCAGATTGGTCGAAACCATTTGATATCATGACATATGTATCTAACTATGCTTTGGTAGCAATGATCATGTAGATGGACGATAAGAAACATTCATATTATATCCACTGCATGAGTCAAAGCATTGTGGGAGCATAGTTAAATTACACCACCATGGAGAAAGAATTAATGGTAGTGGTGTATGCGCTAGAAACGTTTAGGCACTATATGCTAGGTTATAGAGTATTTGTGCATACAGACTGATGGGATGCGATATCGCATGGGCCGCGATATCGCATCCCTCGCAATATTGCATACGTGATATTGCATCTTTTCCTACGATATCGCGTACGCGATATTGCGGTGCACCGTCATATTTATAAATAAGAGGCGGCTCTCCCTTGTCTCCTCATCCTAGGCTAGATAGTAGGGAAACTCTGGTAGATTGATCACTCCAGAGATAGAATATTTTTCATGTGCCTGTAGTAGGAGTCCTAAAGTGAACAGATCTTTATTCGAGCAAACATGGTACCTGAACATAGGTTTGTGTATGGCAATAAAGATGAGCTTCTTGGATAAAATTTGCAGTGCATGGAATAGGATTTTATTATTTTTATTTAGTACTTGTTATTTATTACCTATCATTTATTACTTATTATTATTTTTTTCCTTCTCAACCTTTCTCTCCTAGTTAAGTGCCTTAAAACGATTGCGTTGAGCATGTGCGTTACACGTGGTAATCCCAGCAATGATTAGCATTTGGTAGCCATGGTTGCATCGATTTAGGGTATGTACGATAAGTGGGAACGGATGCTAACGTTGGGTTAATTTAGATTTAGTTCATTAGTTAAAGTTGGTAATTAGTTTCTCTACCCTTCACCTTGTTAGCATAGAAGACAAAAACATAAAAACTATAAAAATCATATACCTTGGACTTACTTAACCATACACCATAACAACTACAAGTAAGTCTGGGAAGACAATGAATAATTAACCCTATGTGTTCCATGGGGCGTGTAGGCACTTAGTCTGTAGAGTTCGACTAGATCGCACATGCTACGCTCGTATTCGTATGGTTGAGTGTAGGGGTATCTTGCCACTCATCATTGGCGCCGTTGCTGGGGACTAAGTGTTTGTGCGCTGAATAGAAAATAGGATATCACTCACATCGTTGGGAGCCTAAACGAACCTTTAGGTTAATTAAAAGAAAAATTTATATAATGGTAATTTGCACACCGATAAATAACAATTTCTTCTTCTAACAAAAGCAACTCACCACCTAGGGATAATACAAAGAACAGTCGGCAATCAAAAACACATAACCTAAATCCGCCAAGTCCTCAAAAATATAGGTTGACATATACTCATCTCGATGAGTATATCCCCAACTTTACTTTTATCCTCCATCAAGATGAACAAATGCACTGGAGAGATTTGCAAGGTAACATAGTGTTACCTCCAGATCATGCAGTCCCCAACATGCTTCTCTGTGCTTTGGCTCAGATTGGCATGACATAGCTTTACGCTGAATACGTTGCATCAGATTTTGACTTAAGGGATTACCATCCCAGAGCCACACAACGTATGAGGGACTCAAGGCAGGAGAGCCAACATACCCTATTGAAGGGTAAAGGCCTGCACGTCCTTAGCGAAATAGGAGATGATGAACCCATTATAACAGGTTCTCTATCAAATGATGTTCCCCCTCCTAATGATGGTGAGGAGTTTGGGTATCAGAACCTACGATCAACGATGCATAACACTGGTTATGACCCCTGTGAAAGCTAACTGTTCACAGAGGGAACAACAACTCATGATAAGGATGGGCACTTAGATCGTCACCACGATCGGGGTCGTAGCAGTAGAAGAGAAGGTAGAAAACATCGTCATGGCGATGGTTCTCCTTCTTCTTCTTCTTCTTCACATCACTCACCCTCTCCATCCACCTCTAGGTGTAATCATAGAGAGCATAACGAGGAGGATAGAGGTAGGCAAAATGAGAGACCTTGACGGAAAACTCAAGAGAGAGGATAAGGACATGAACAAAGGGAAAGTAGGGAAAAACATAGACATCATAGGCATCATGAAAGAGATGATCATGACTAGCCCCTACTTGCCACCCAAAGTATGCTCGACATAATGGTGGTAGTAAGAATTCCAACAAGGCATTTAAAAGATAGTCAGATCAAATGCTTAGACATGAATAACACCCCACACTTTGAGGGGGGATACAACGCTGATCCGCAGCATCGTTTACAGGCATTCCACGATGCCTGTGCCTTGTAGAACATAGAGAACAAGTGGTAAAAACTTAAGTTGTTTCCTAGGACACTCACCAAGGAAGCAGAGAGTTGGTACCGATCCTTAGAGTTGGAGACCATTAGGAGGTGGAGTACAATTTTAGAATTCTTCAATGATAAATATCAAACGTACTCCAGAGTGTCTAATTTGCGTAAGCAGATCCAAGGATGGAAGAAAGGTACTCATGAACCCTTGGATGCGACCATGGGTCGCTACTATGCATTGTTACATTGTTGCCTGGGCCATGGTTATGCACAGCGGGATCAACTCCACCACATCATAGATGGGCTAAGGCATGAGACTAGAAGAACCCTTAGGACTTATGCCCAAGTGAGACTATTAGAACTTAGAGCCCATGAAGTACATCGCATTTTGGAAAAAGTAGAAAAAGAAGAAGGTGAGCTATGAAAAAGAAAAAGTGTGGAAGAATACAACCGTGATCCCTCCCTTCGAAAGAAGGGAGTAAGATTTTGTGATGAGAAGGATGAGTCACCACTTGAAGAGTTGGTGAACAGAAAAACCTTGCCGATCCAAAAATTAACAACAGAAGTATCGACTAAGATGGACCAATTGTGGTATTCCTTAGACTCCAGACTTGAAACTATCTTGAAAATTGTAGAAGAGTCTAAGGAGGAATGAAGTAGTGACAAAGATAAGACAAAGCAGAGAAATTTAGGCCTTGCACATAACAAAGGTAAGGGGAAAATTACTATCTCCAATGAGGTTGTGGATTCAGACATAGAAGATGATGGTGGATGTGAGATCTGCCACTATGACCATCCTAAGGGATGTTGTCTAATCATCTCACATCTACAGGAGTCTGGGGTGTATGCACTTAACCCAAGACTTAACTAACGGTAAACACCCTGAAGGTTACCTTATCCACAATGTAACCCAAGGTAGTTCCACCAACCACTAACGTACTATCCAAGTGAAACTCCACCACAACCCATTGGAAAGCATCAGTAGTGAAAATACCCATAGTCATGGGGGATGCCTCTGCCAACACAACAATACCCTTATCGGCAGCCAGACCCATATGGATATTATGTGCTGCAGCCGATTTCTCCAAGTGACTTTATGAGTCACACAACTCCCCAACATCACTACTAAGTTTGGGAGTACTTTAAGAGGACTTCTTATCCTCCAGGAGGCACCCCACATACTTACCATCCTCCAACTCCATGCGCACCTCTTCCACCAGTAGTTCCCACAACACCTCCTGCTCCCACAATGCAAAGGGAACTCCCCACTCAACCACAGCAATGCCATGCTACGAGAGCAGTAAACATTCAACACACTACTGGTTCTGACAACTGTAAAAAGAGAAGACCTTTCTTTAGAACCAAAAGCCCAGACAAGCTCTCACAACAAGCGATTGAGTCAATGTAGGCTCCTCCGACAAATAAAACTTCGAAACCCCCTTCAGTCCAATAGTAGAGCTTCACGCATATGGTTATGTTAACACATACCATAACCAACTGGATCAAGGTAGGCCACCTTCCCAGAAAACTATCTGACCTTGGGAGTCCCCTAATCTATTTGCAAATCGCCAAGAACAAACCAGATAAGGCTTTTCTTGACTCAGGTTCCGGAGTCAACATAATTTCATGAGAAATGTATCAAGCTTGGAACCTGCCCTAACTGAAGAAGAGCAATATCCAACTGGATTTGGCTGACCAGTCCATCACCATTCCTTTAGGATCGGTGGAGGACATTGTTACCACTGTGTGTGGTTGGTCTTACCCAATTGATTTCTTGGTGATTGAAGTCAACAACAATGAAGGGGACTACCCAATTATAATGGGAAGGCCATGGCTAAGTACAGTAGATGCGTACCTAGGGATCCATGATCTTTTCTTTCAGATATCTAAGATAAACATTTATGAAAAGATCGAGAAGAAGCAAGTTCCATGCATCACATACATTGACTCAGAGGGTGATGACATGGAAGAATGTTCAGCATCTCTTCCATGTAATTGGTGTGCCCAAGAAACACAAATTCAAAGGTTCCTGTATGTAGCAACCAAACCAGTAGTGGACACCCTGTGGTTGATAGCTACCAGAAAGAGCAAATCAATATGCATGGAACGAACTGAGGGAATTCATGCTAACAATGAAAGCATAGACACATTGGAATATGAGTGTCGCCAACTTCCACCCCTTAATCTAAGAACATCAATTGGGAGAAGTTGGGCACTTCTACGAAATTCAAACAGACGTTCATTATTTCAGATCTCTCCCTTGCAATTTAGTCATGGGGGAGATGGCCACCTATGCTAACCATTGGAGGCCCTTAGTTCTTTTTAATTTTTTTTTACACGTTTTTGTTTTCCACGTTTTTTATACGTTTTTGTTTTACACATTTTTGTTTTACACATTTTTTTTTACAATTTCTTTAACTTTTCTTTTTTTTGTTTTACAACTTTCTTCAACTTTTCTTGGTTTTTTTTTTACAAATTTCTTTAACTTTTCTTATTTTTTTTTTCAATGTCGTTATACTTTTTCATTTTGTGTGTATGTGTGTGTGTGTGTGATCCATCCTGTAAGTTTGTCACCTAATAAGTGTTCGGAATGATGGTGTGAACTGTTTTCATGTTGATTGCTAATGTTTGGTTTTTACCTTTAAGTCATGATGTGGAAACTAAGGTATGCTTCTTTTGATATGGCAAGCAATGAGTTCACTTCATCCATCCATCCACAAAGTCTATGGTCTCTCTTGGCTTGGAAATGTATAGTCCCTCATAATAAGAACTTTAACGAATAGGTGACTGGGCATTTCTCAAACTAAGGAAGGACTCAAGGATTGAAAAGGGTGTGAATTCAAGGGAACTTGATGCATTTGTGTTGGCCATACTCTTGGGCGCTTGGATGTTTTCTTCTCGAGTTTTCTCACCGTTTTGATGTTACCCAATTATTGGAAGCTGAGACAATAAAAATAAGAAGTCTTTGCATGGTGTGGTTCTCATGCATAAAAACACACACACAAAAAAGAGGAGAAAAAAAGAAAAAGTGAGAATTCAAAGCACATCCCTTAGATAAAATAATCACTTGGGCTATAAGCACTGGTTATGGAACCAAAAGTGTTCCCTCTAACTAAGGCCTTCTTGCTTCCTATTCTCTCCCTTGTTTCGTCGGAATGGTGGTGAATCTTTGGAGAGGCATTCTTGTTATTCAAGAGGATGGATTGGCCGAATGAATTGATGCGAAGTCACTGGATGTGGTTGTTTGAGGCCGAAGTTGGAATGAGATTTGCCAAGTCACATTAATCATGAAACACACAAGGGGATGTACACGACCTTGTTCTTGGGATTCCATTCCATTCTCTTCTCTCCACCCTTCTCTCCACTATTCACCTAATTGCCGATTGTATCACTAGTATATATTTTGGTAGATGCATCATGTTCTTTTTGGTAAACTCTTACGGTTAAGTCTTTAACTCTTATTCCAAAGGACATTCCCAGAGCTTATGAACTCTTTGAATGTGGGTTTGTTAGGGCATTAAGGGCATGCACCTGCTTTGGGGAGGACCCATTGACATTCCTATTTGGTGCACCAGTTAAATTTTTTCCCTAACATTTTGTAATTAATTTTATTTTGTTTTGTTCATTTCCATCCTAAAATCTACTTTATCGACGTTACCGTTGTCTCTTTTTCTTCATCTTTCTTATTCCTTTTCTTTTTCTATTCTATCACTACCAAAGGTTCGTGATTAGTCATGGGGGTACAGGGTCCAATTTTTTCGATTTTATCCTAACCCCTACACCTTTGGTAGTAATCATTAAGCTATCTCCAGATCCGTATTAGCCATACCACAACCTAGCCAATAGACTTTGCACCGAAGCAAGGTATCAATTACATGATGATTCAATTACCCTTGCTAATATAAGACTGTGTTGTGTGTGCAGATGTCGATCATGCAACAATGGATTGGATCTAAAGGGAACGCTTGGAATGGAGCAGCGCTGAAATAACTATGTAAGGAGCAAGATCGATGGTGCACTTACGGATGGACAACAAAAGGCACAATCTTGGCATTGGCAACAACAAGACTTCTTCTCTTCTTCTCTCTTCTCTTTTATATCAGCTACCAAATGAGGCCTGATGTCAATGTAATAAGGTGTTCACCCTTGTTGTCATGAACACTAGTTTTGTCAAGTCTTGTAATGATGATCCGTTCACATGTCATCCCATTAGTTTTCATTGAGTCAATAATCCCATACCTTCCCGATATAATTGTAATAAACTCAAGGATGAGTTTTCATTTAGTCATGGGGGAATGATGGGACGCGATATTGCGTCTTCCCTTGCGATATCGCGTACGTGATATTGCGGTGCGCCGTCATATCTATAAATAAGGGGCGACTCTCCCTTATTTCCTCATCCTAGGCTAGACAGTAGGGAAACTCTGGCATATTGTCACTTCAGAGATAGAATATTTTCCATGTGTCTGCAGTAGGAGTCCTAAAGTGAACGGATCTTTATTCGAGCAAACATTGTACCTGAACACAAGTTTGTGTACAGCAATAAAGACGAGCTTCTTGGATAAACCTTGCAGTGCATGGAATAGGATTTTATTATTGTTATTTATTACTTGTAATTTATTACCTGTCATTTATTACTTGTTAGTTACTATTTTCCTTCTCAACCCTTCTCTCCTAGTTAAGTGCCTCAGTACGACCGCTTTGAGCACATGCGTTATGCGTGGTGATCCCAGCAATGATTAGCGTTTGGTAGCCATGGTTGCATTGGTTCAGGGTATGTATGGTAAGTGGGAACGAATGCTGATGCTAGGTTAATTTAGACTTAGTTCATTAGTTAAGTTAGTAATTAGTTTCTCTATCCTTCACCTTGTTAGCATAGGAGAGAAAAACATAAAAACTATAAAAATCATATACCTCGAACTTACTTAACCATATACTGTGACAACTACAAGTAAGTTTGGGAAGACAACAAATAATTAACCCTAAGTGTTCCATGGGGCATGTAAGCACTTAGTCTGCGGAGTTCGACCGGATCATGTGTACTACACTCGTATTCATATGGTTGAGTGTAGGGGTATCTTGCCACTCATCATAGACCATAGTGTAATTTTCTTCCTCATGAATAAGCTAACAATGAGTGCTCATGTATTGTGATCTTGTAGGAATTTGATCTCACTATGGTAGATTGAAAAGGGACCGAGAATGTGGTCGCTGACCATCTCTCTTATTTAAGATGGGATAATAAAGAGGAGAAGAGCCTACTCTCTAATTAGTTTCTAGACAAACTCCTCTTTACTGGAGTAATCTTAAAATAAATATGCTCTATTGGTGTGATCCATCTGTGTATTGGCTAGCAATGAGTCACCTTAATGAGATGGCCTAAATAGTTAGCTAGATGGAGAGAGGTGATCCCATTTTCTCTACCCAAAGAACGTAATTGCCACTTTCTCAGTAACGTTGGAGAAAGGTGAAGAAGCAACTGTCTTGGTGATGCAGCACCAAGGACAAGAGACAATGGCAGAAGTGGTAGTTGACCATGTAGTTGAGGCACTAAATGCACCTACGATGTCTATACCAACTGTACATGCACTTCAAGATGTGCAGACGTTTGTAGGCATAGTCAGTGGGAAGTTAGATGCAGCTCAACATGAAAAATTGTTGGAACGATTGGTAGGAACTGAGCAATCAACTCTGAATATCTTTGATCTTCCAAAGAACATCATTGCAATTGAGTCAGAGTTGTTGAATGCAAGGGGTAGATGTATTATTTTTGAGGGGAAACTAGAAACAACCCAAGAACAAAATCAATACTTGACCATAGATGTTGCCATATTTCATGCCTAACTTGTAGAACAAACAATCCTTAACCTAGTAGTGACAAGAGATGAAGCTATCAAATAGCTTCAAGAATGATTTTAGAAGGTTGAGAAGGAGGTAGTGATGGCCATCTTTAAATAGTCCATACCTGAAGCTGAAGTGTACTTAATAAAAAAGGACTTGAATCAGATGCATCAAGAGAATGAATCATTGATTGCACAGAATCATCACCTGTGAAATGTTGATGCATAGAAAGATCAAATGCAAGAGTTCATTCATCAACAGCAGGAGGAGCTTGCTAGGGTAAACACTGAACTAAGGAAATTGACCATGAAAAATCACAATCTGTCAATGGAGGAGGTATGCACTTTACACCAGAAATTAGCCATTGAGATCATCGCCTAGAAGAATGAAGCACTCAAATTTGAGAAAGTGAAAAATCACTATAGGGACCAAGTCTGTTTGTAAAAAGAAGTGAATGAAAAACAAATCTAGATGGCAAAGGTGAAACTAAATGAAATTCTCTAGCAACTCCAAAAAGAAAGAGAGATGTGGTAGCCCATCCTTGATAGGATTAATGCCTAAAATAAAGCGAAGATCCACTTGAAGGAGTTGCAAATCGAGGAGTTGACAAAGTACATGGAGTTGGCCAATCTCTGTTATGAAAATGTGGCAATGCTAATTGCCAAACAGCCATGGTTGGAGTTAGAAAAATAAGTGGCTAGCTCATATCTATTATATGAGGCTAAGTTCAAACACCATAAGGACACCACGCAAAATCTTGAGACTGCTAACACTGAACTCGAAGTTCTCAAAGGATGATTTGGGGATCAACGATCTATTGCTAAGAACTTAGCCAGATGGATGAATGCCTACCAAGAGTTGAAGAACATAATGAAAGCATTCGACATTGAATGCAAACAGTTTGTTGCTTGGCTTGTCAATGCTAAGGAATTGTTCTTAGCAATCCCGTGTCCTTGGGATGTGCCCATTCCAACTCACATTGGGGAAGCTACATGGATGGTGCATGATCCTAGGAGTAAGGAGGAGAAAATGAAAGCATTGCTAGATGCTTTCCGCATCTCGCCTAAAGTCACAATAGCAGTAGGACAACTACAACCACCCCAACCACCGCCAGTGCATGAAGCTAGTGAGGGTTCTCAGAGCCTTAGGAACCACCATTGCCTGGGACCATTTGATCTTCTCCAAAAAACTTCACATCATCAAGGAATGTGTTGTTTGATTTTGAACAGTTGAATCATGGTGTTCAATTTTGTGTCCTGAACACCTTCATTTTTTATAATGTGTTGATCCATACACTGCATTTTTTGTCAAGTTAGATAGTTTGTTTTGTGTAAAGAAAAGTCAATCAATAATTCCATACCTTCCCAATTTTGTAACAGAACTCAAGGTTGAGTTTTCATTCAGTTGTGGGGGTATGATGAGTTGCATCGATGAGGCCTCGTCGACAAGGCCATGCTTGTAGCTGCATTTATGGCATAATAGATTGTAATTGCAGTAGAGCTCTTGCATTTTTTCTATTTGAAAGTTAGAATTTTTCCTCCGAGTGCTTGTGGTAGGAGTCATTGATTGTACAGATCTTTATTCGAGCATTGTTGTACCTAAGCACAACAATGTGTGTAGCAGTAAAGATGAGCTTTCTAATAAACCTTGCAACACTTTGGATAGATTAGCTACTTTATTTATGCATTTACTGTTTCCAATTATTTATTAAATGTTTTCAATTAATAATTAAATATTTTCTATTTATTACATTAATGAGATAATTAAATGAGATAAATTACACACATAAGTACAACCGCTTCGAGCGTAACACATATTCGCTTAGTAATCCCAATAGCGTTATTACTTGGTACACCTAGTAGCGTAGCACTTGGTCACCCAACAGTGGATACATGGGTTCAGGATGTGTATGGAAAGTGGGAATGGATACTTATGTTAGGGTTAGTTAAATGATTAGTTAATTAGTTAATTTAGATTAGTTAATCAAATCCCTTTATATCTGCAATTCAAGCACCCAACTATAAAACATAAAAATGATAAAAATCGAATGCCTCAATTACACTTAACCATACCAACGAATGTCACAAGTGTAATTGGGAGGACAACGATTAACCTTAAGGCTAGATTCACTTTATGAAGGGCTAGTGCACTGGAAACAACAAAGTTTGTGGAATTTGACTAGATTGCACATGAACACTTCATGATTCGTATGGTTGGGTGTAGGGGTACCTTGCTGCTCATCATTGGCAATAAAGCTTGTAGCGAACTTTGCAACATCCTCTCTCGGATACTGTAACATGTAGCCATGCATTCTGTTAACAGCTTGTAGGCCAAGCATCTCTAATTTTGTTCTCAAAAAATGACTTTTTAATAAGAGATGATGGTTTAGGATTTCAAAATCATATTCCTCATGATCCTGCACTTGGGGAGTTACATCGACAAATCAATGAGGTAAAGGATGTAGCTCATTTGGTAGAGCACTCACTTTGCATGTGAGAGGTACAGGGATTGATAATCCACGTCTCCAATTATAATAATAATAAACCTTTATGCTCCATTTCCAGAGAACATAAGGCAATAGCCTTAGTTTTAAATTGATTAGACTTAAGATATTCATACATCACTTTTAAATTGATTAGACTTAAGATATTCATAAATTGCTGAGTTCTAAAAATAAAACTCTAAACCTTTATGCTCCATTTCCATAGAACATAAGGCCATAGTCTTAGTTTTAAATTGATTAGACTTAAGATATTGATTTGGTGACTCTTAGTAATTCCCAAAAGTAATATTACATATTATTATGAAGAAAATAGCTTAGTCTAAGTTTTAAATTGATTAAACTTAAGATATTCGTTTGGTGAGTCTTAGTGATTCTTAAAAACAATACTCTAGATTCTTAGGAAGAAAATGGCTTTCAATATCTTAGGATAGGATTCTAACATTGTTTATGTTAGTTTTAAATTGATAATACTTAAGATACTCACAAAATCACTTAATTTTAATTTTAATTTTAGTAACATTAAAAAACGTTTGCAATGCAAAACATGGCTTCATAGTGTAATATTAAAAAACATTTGCAATGCATATGGCTAAATTTGATCTATTGTTACTCTTGAAAAAATTTGCGTTTGAAGAACCTTGTTTATGACCATGCTTAATAGAAACATGGAAATATTTCCCAAAGCTTTATTAAACTAAAGAAAAGAACCAACGAGAGCATATATATTATGAGAGAGAAGATTTTTGTATATATAAACTATTATGAAGCCTAAGGGGAGATTTTTTGAGGGAAGCCCCTCTTAAATTTTTTTTTTAAAAAAGAAAAAACCTCAAACCATCTTTCATCTTGATGTCAACATGCAATAAATCTTTAAATGGACTACATAGGCTTTTGGTAAAATAACAACAAATGCCTTTACCAACAAAAGAAATATAACCTACAACAAAATCATTACAAAAATAATAAATGAAACCTTAACATTTGTTTATGAAAACTAACAACCCCTACAAATAGAAGAACATTGTCATTTCAAGGGGTAAATCTCCACAACTGACTTCAATCCAACATTACCCTTCATGTTAAACTCAGTAATCTGCTGCTATTCATACACCCATTCTTGTAATAATGATGGGAGAGTATCGTTAATCACGGATCCTGCACGTGGTTGCTGCACCTGCCCCAACATTTGCATGCCGAAGCCGGCCCTCGCGGGCTTTTCGTCACCGTAACCATCGTGGCATCCTGCTTCGCTCTGCGTGAAAGCCTTGCCCACCATCATTGCACCCAGTGCCATCGCTCTAGCCTGATCCGCTGTGCAAAGCTAGAGCCAATAGAATACCCCGTTGCCTCGGCTCTGTCGCTATAAATACCAAACACAAGACATAATTCCAAACCATCAAATCGAAAAAGCCAAAATGGCTTCAGCAGCAGCCACGGGAAGTATGCTCATGCTACTCTTCATAGTAATTACAGCAGCAGTAGCAGCTGCTCCAGTGGTAGCGGATTCTGATTCTGAGGAGGCTGCTGCTGCATACGCCTACAAATTGCCACCGCTGTCGTCGCCCAAAGAGGAGCTGTCTCCGGAAAACAAAGAACCTTGTCCTCCTCCGCTGGAACACAGTCGCCCTTTCCCCAACATCTCCCGTCGTATAAACCACTGATGTCGACAAAAAAGCCACCGCCTTCACAGAAGGTGTCCCCGGTTTTTCCAAAGTCGCTGCACCACTAGTACCAGTATAAATCGCCTCCTCCTCCACCCCTTTCTTCTCCTTACTAAGTACTAACAATGTAGCCGTCCATCCACCTACCGTTAAGAGTCTGCTTTTACTTTGCAAGTCTTCATGTCTCTAACCACTTTGCATAATCCCATCATATCAAGTAGCGTCTTCATCTATTGTAGAAATAACTTGTCTGATGTTGCCCTTGTTTCTATTTCTGTTTTTGTCTCGATCAAGTTTAATGTATACGACCATAGCACTTTTTTTTGTTTTCGTTGAGGTTTCCTGTTTTCTCAAGTTGATAAGCACGCAGAAGCAAAATATTGTCATTATCCATATCCCTTAATGAACGAGGTTTGCTACTGTTGCATCTAATGTTTCGTTACGTACGTACATTAAACAATGAACAAGGTTTGCTGTCCGTTAGTGGCGAAAAAAGCTGCCTCTGTTGTCCATTGCTGTGCCTTGCTGTGCCTCTGCTGACTGTTGTTGCAGGTGCTTCACTCGTGGTAGTGTGCCAGTAGAGAGTAAAAGGCGTAGAGTAAAAGGCGTCCATATCCGCGTAGGTGTTTGGGGTGCCGATGAAGGCTCTTAGGGGCCATGCTTTAGCATCGCCATCTTCGCCAATGCGGCTGTCTCTGCTAGCACCGCTACGCTCTTGTGGGTCTGTGATGTTGGGACATTGCTACGGTTCCTCGTCCACAGTTGCTATTGTGATGTGCCTATGGCGTAGTTGTGGCATTACGTAGGTGTGGCGTGATGTGGCATGTCATGGTGTCACATGGCAATGATGTGGCATGTTGTGTTGTTATGTGGTAAGGGTGACAAACTTTTCTTCCCTCCCACCCTCCATAGCATTAGACACGTTGACCTCTCAGCTAAAATTAAGTCCGTAGCTAATGATTGAAATGATTATTTACACTTCCATATATGTACTTTGTTTAGTGAAACCCTTTAGGTATGGGTGGCGGAATACAGAAATAATTGTAATACACTGTAAGATATAGTTTAATTAATAACTAAATTAAACCTTTCATTGGAGATGAAACTTTTTACTTCAACATTGTTAATTAGAATTAAACTTTTAATTGGATTTTTGAAATCAAGAGAATTAAAGTACATTTTAATATCAAAATTTTATAATTCAACATTATTCTCTAGAATTAAACCTTCAATTTGGAGCTTACGTAGTTTTCAAACCAAGAAAATCAAATTTATAATTTAGAGCTTTCAATTCAAGAATTTTATTATTAAGTTACCACCTCATTGTTTGGTGTATCATATTTAGTGTTAACTATACCATGTTTAGTGAACCCTATGTACCTTGTTAAGTGTTTATAGTTGGGTGATGATTTGAAATAGTTTTTAATGCACTCTAAACCTACTTGATCCTATAGATATTATAATATAGGTATATTCTAGTTTATTGTATAAATATTATAGCGACCGAAAATGTCGGAGGTTGGAATGGTACACCAAGAGGTTCGCAATCATATAGCTTGGACCTTGTGTTTGCGTGAGGGCTTGCTGTAAACGAAAGCGGGGTGCCCAGAATAGTCTTGTCGATCGAACTGGGACTTATGGGATGTTACGCCAAAAGGAATGCTAAGGGTTTGCACAGTGTTTGCAATGTCCACGGTGTTAACTAAGGTGAGTGTAGTTGATGTTTTTGGTGCAAATGCATGAATATGTGCTGAAAAATAGTGAAAATGCAAGTAAAATGCTAGAATGTGAGTAAAAATGCCATAAATTGCACAAAGAGTGAGCAAGAGAGAAATTGGTGCTACCCCAAATTGGGGGTGGCGATGTGGGCCGTGGGTGGCAGGGGAGCATATCTANGTGAAATTTGTGCCTATCGGGTTGTCTATCGTAGTGTCCTATGGGCTGTGGTGTTCTGTGATGTGCAAGGAGGTGTGCAATGGTGTTGTAGTGGTGTGCAATGGTGCCAAGTGCTATCCCAAAGTTCGCCAAAATGCCAAGCATGCTTGGATGCCAAATGCAAAAATGCTAGTTGAATGCAAGAATTGTTAACCCCTACAATATGAAATGTTGGAGTATTTATAAGCCTAGGGGTTAGTGTGAATCGTGGATTGGGCACCACATGACAGAGGGGTAATTGGGACTACGCTAGCCCCAACTATGCTCCCATCGAAGTAAATGGTGTTTTATTAGTATGCTCCAATGGACCCTGTGAGACTGCTAGACTGTGACTACGCTACCAAGACTGCATATGCAAGTGTCAAATAGACCACCATGTACCTAAAAATAATGCAAAACAGTATAGTTTGGAGACTATGTTCCGAGACTATGTTATCCACTCTCTCAAGTGGTGTCAAGTGTAGGTAAAATTTAGGGGGAAAATGGGGGATGTAAACGAGGTGCAAATTGCTAATCTTGCTTATCGAGGGAATGTTGGAGTTGAGATGAAGGCTGATGTGTTGAGTCCTAGAGGCTTTTGAAGGTAGTTTTGCATGACTATGCTAACTATGCTATGGAGAGTAGTCTCAGAGATGAGAGCATAGCCTTGACACTTAAAAAATATGGTAAAATTGATGTCTTCCTACAGATTATGTTGACTACACTATGGAGTGTAGTCCCAAAGGTGAGAGCATGGCCTTGACACTTAGGAAAAATCTAGCAAAATTGATGTCTTCTTGCAGACTATGTAGACTATGCTCTGGAGTGTAGTAGGGAGCATAGTCTTAGAAGTTAGAAAATTTGCCAAACTCTTTCTTCCATGCCAAGATAGCTTGATAGCTTTTGGTAGAAGTTCTACCAAAATATTTTTTCCATCCCAAGTAAGCTTGATAGCTCTTGGCTTAACACTTAGGCAAATCTACAAAATTGGCCTTTGGTGTATTGACTACATTGACTATGCTTTGGAGTGTAGTCTCGGTAAGGAGAGCATAGTCCAACCCTTAGAAAAATTTGTAGCTATTGTCGACACTTAGAAAAATCTTGGAAATTTGGTCCTATGTTGCAATCTATGCTGACTACACTTTGGAGTGTATTCCCAATAGTGGGGAAAGTAGGCCCAACAATTAGGAAAAATTTGCCTAGTTTTGACACTTAGAAAAATTTGTAGCTGAGACCTAGTGGCCCAAATTTGGTGATATTTCATTGGCCCCTCTTTGTTGATGTTTGGAGGAGTGGTTCGAGAGACATCAACAAAGAATGACAAAAAAACCACAATAGGATTGACACTAACATTGCCCGTTGGTACCCAATTAGAGGTTGCTTTACCATGCTCAAGAGTGTTGAGGGTAATGGTATGTTGGAGATAAAGGATGTAGGGAATATGTTGGGGGATAACAAGGCAATGAAATGCAAACAATATGATACTACAAGATGTGAAGTGAGCATGGCTAATGGTGATCATGGCACCAAGGTGGCTTGTCACCAAAATAGTAATCTCTCATCGAAATGCTTATAAGAGAGTCAACGTTGATGGTACCAAAATGGGTTGCCCTTGAAATTGTGACCTCTTGTCAAAGTGCTTATGAGAAGGTCAGCGCAGATTCAGGGTTGGACCTGTTGTGAAATTGTAGCTCTACTAATTTTTTCTTGGGAACATGTTTTGCCTTATTCTCTCTTTGCCTTTTTTATTTTTGGTTGTGAGGTGAACTTGCTTTGGGTTCTACACATTGCGAAATGCTAGCTGCGGGATGCTTTCCATCAAATGAACTGCATGCCACCTAATGGGCTTTGCTTTAGTGCAACCATTTCATGTTTGTAGGATAGGTGTTTCCTCCCTGAGATGAGTTGCATTACATCTGCTTGGGCTTTGACCAGCCCATAAATGTTCCCTTTGGGATGAGTTGTGTTACATCTTGTATGGGTTCTACGGTTGGCTTAGAGAAAGTGCCATGTGCATGAAAGGGATTTTCAAGCTTGGTGATGCAGGGGAAGGTGGGAAAATGCAAGGATAAATGCAAGTAGGCTATAATGGGGTAAATAGGGATGTGCATTCTTGAGTGGCTTAGTTAGTCCAATCATGCACATCAGAGCAACATGGTGGCTTTCTGTCGCAATGAGATGCATCTTTGCACGATTGTCTCAAGGGCTTCATCCTGCAAATACAATGAAGAGAAAATAAGAAAACAACCACACCATAGGAGATGAGAGTAAACTACTGGATGCGAGGATGCTACAAGTGCTACAATAGCTAGACCAATTGCAAGTGCTTGAAGAGTTAGTAAAGGTGCTGGGGTGATGACACTGCAATTGCTCGAAAGGGTTGTGTTGATGATGAGAGCTTAAAGCACTAGCGACATGCCCAAGGTCGGTAATGCTGCAAGTGTGGCTTGGAGCTAGTAGTGTTGGTGACCATGGCAGGAGCTCCGGAAGGTTAGCAAAATGCCCAAGGATGGTTATGGAAGATCAATAAAATGCCAGGGGGAAATAATGCTGCAAATGTTCCAAAGGCCTCTCCCAATGATAGGAAATCCATTTTGGAATAGTAGTGTCCCCGCCCCATCCACAAGATGTAGGTAGATGGTGTGATGTTGGAAGTATTATCGCTTGCTTGTCCACAGAACTATGTGTGTTGAACTACAAACCTAGTTTAAGGTCTTGGCAGACCATGATGTGCTAGTTTATAGTCCTGGTAGACTGCTGAGTGCTAGTTTAACATCATAGTGGATGGTGGTTGTTGTGTTACTTTAATATCATGAAATAAGGACGAGTTATGCTAGTTTATTGTTGTAGTGGACTAGTGGTTTGGTTGCTAGTTTAATGTCATAGAGGATGAATGCTTTGCCAATTTAGAGTCATAACCAACTTTGCTTACCTTGCTTTGTCATGATGTGGCATTGTGTGCATAGTCATGCTATGTGCCTGCAAGATCCTGCAAAAATCAACTAGAAAAACAACATTAAGCGACAACTATGTAAGAAAGTTAAAATGCACAAATGAAAGGAGAGTAATGCAAAAATTGATAGTTTTAGGCTATTCTGGGTTGCAGATGCTAGTTGAAGGACATTTCAGGCCATGGTGCTAGTTTAAGGCCATAGTGGACCATGACATTGCTAGGTTAAGGCCATGGTAGGTCACACATTATTTTTTTAATTTTAATGCTTTATGATTTTCATGTGTTTTGATGTTTTTCAAATGCAATGCATGAGCTATGTAAATAGATGCGTGAACAAAGCAAAAATGCACGAACAAAGCAAAATAATGTGTAAGCTAAGTAAATAGGTGAAAGATAAATATGTAGACTAGTGTAATGTAGGCAAAAGTAAAAAATGCGGAGATCGTGACAGCAAAGGGTGGGTAGGTGCCTAGTGTATTTTTAGCCATGGGAGTGTCTTGATCACATAGTTACTTCCTAAATGGGTGTGGATTAGGATGTGCATAGGGTCTAGGGTCCTCTGGAAGGTTGTTAGCCTTAGGTGCTGCGTTTGTTGTCATAGGTATGCCACTAAGAAGCTCCACCTCTGACACTTGTTCCATGTCTCTGTTGTGGTTGGCCTAATCTCGTCTGTTAAGCCTAGCTTATTAATGATAGTGTATGGAACTACATTTTTTGTTGCACCATCATCAACATGAACCTTGTAGATTTTGCACTGCCCAATAAGTATGCTACTAGACAATGGAGCTATTGTGACCTCCCCTCGTTTAGGGTTGACCTTAATTACTTCATCATGATAGGCTAGGGATGTTGAACTCAATTCTTGTGGTGTAGGAGGTAAGATCACTAGACGGATGGCATTCTCATCCACAGGGATGTCCTTCATGATAAGAATGAAGACCAACATCTAGGCTAGTGCATGGTAGTGAGAAAATGAGGTCATGACCAGGTCATATAACCTTAGTGTTTTGTTTTTCTACTTGAGCATTTATTTCACTTGGGCTAGTTCATCCACGAAGTCCTTGTCATTGGCCATTGTGTTTTCCTTGACCTCCTCCATGCAATTTGAGTGACAGATCTCTTGCAGAGGAGACTTAGGCTTGGTTTTCTTGGCTTGCTTGTGGTGGCCTTTACATAAGCCATGGGGGTTGTGAGGTGTTCATTTGGCCTCTTGTATTGCCATTTGAGAGGTCTACTTGGGTTGCTAGTGGGGTTGGCCCTTGGAGGAGAAGGGACTGAGATGTTGCCCACTATCAAGCTTTGGGTAGCTGCAAGGCCAGCGTGTTGTGGCATCCTAATGACAAACGGTTGTTTGGAAGTTGTTACATGGCCAGCTTGTCATGGCACCTTGATGATGGAGGGTTGCTTAGCAATTGTTGTTGCTACATCATGCTAGTTTAATGTCTTAGTAGATAATTGTTGTAGGACCATAACAATGAAGAGTGTTGTGGGTGCTCGAGGTGGTACTTTGACCGCAAAGGGGGCCTCTTGCTTATGGAGGCTGAGGAGACCTTTGTGCTATTGGGAGGCACTCAAACCACAAAAGGCTGCTTCATTGATGTTGACTTACCATCCATGTTGATGGTGTTGATGACATAGGTGGCATCATCCATATTGGGCTGGTTTGCCATGTCAAGCACTAGTTGGTCCCTTTCTATCATTCTTTGCAAATTTTTCTACAAAGCTTGATAGAAGTCCATACTGTGACCAAACATTTGGTGGTAATGACAAAATTGGTCTAGCTTGAAGTGTTATGGGATCGGGGACTCATTGGGTGTTGCTGAGGTAGGATTCCTTAGCAAATTATAGTAACTATTGTGTTGGTTGTGGGTAGTCTCTGATACTTTCTTGTATTGGATTTACCTGGCTTTCAAGAGTTTCTCTAGTAGTTCGGAGGGTTTCATCAGCAATAGGGTGTACTTTGAATGATTCTTGCACTCAAAGTGATGCCTTGGAGCAACTTGTGTTATGGCCCCTATTTTTGTAGGCAAGTTGGTGCCAGAATTAGCAACTTTATGAGTTGGGGCTTTAGGTTGCTTAACCATTGAGCCTTGGTTGGTTGCCTTGGTTGTTGTGGCTATGGTTGCAACTATTGTATTTTGCTTGTACTTGTGCTATTTTTTGTAGGTGACATAGGCTAGGTTATTGCTTTCTTGTGCTACCTCCTCTATGCCCTTCGTTTGGAAGAAGGCTTGGCTAAGAGACTTTGGGGCCAAGTAGTATAGTTTGGACTTTATGAAGTCATTCACTGCACCCTTAAATATGGCCAAGAGGTGAGTCTCTACTATTCGTGCATTTCATTCAATGTGGTGCTCTAGCATTTGAAAAATTTTGGCATGGGCTCTAGGGGCCCCTACTTGACTTGCATGAGCTGATCGAGGATTGCTTCAAACTTTATGTTATATTTTAAGCACATCATGAACTGGCTTAGGAGATCCTCCAAAGAGCAGATAAATGCCTTGGGTAGCGCATGGTACCAGTCGAGGGCATTACTAGTTAGGGACATAGGAAAGATGTGCATGATGGCATGCAACCAGGCTTATAGCAATAGGCACTTGGACCTAAAGGAGACCAAGTGTACATTGGGATCACCCTCACTATTGTACTTGGTGAGTCGAGGAAGCATGATCCCAGTTGGCAAGGTTAGGGGTGGGACCACAGGACTTATGGGATCATCTTGGTAAAAATCCACCACCTTGATGGTTTCAAAGGAGGTAGCTTTGAGTCATTTAATCTCCTTTGTCAAACTTTGGATCAACTAGAATGCCTAATCCAAGCTTGGGGATGTGCCAACTAGTTACATTGACTGGGCTCATGTTGGTTGCATGATATAGGATCAGATTGTTGGTTGTGGGGTTTGCTAGTTTAACATTGTAGCAAATAGTTGTTGCTAGTTTAACATCACAGTGGATGAATTTTGTTGATGTGTTGGTTGAGTGATGGGTGTAGTGACCAAGGTAGGCCACACACATGTGGGTTGGATGAACACTAAGGGCACCGATGAGATAGGTGGGACTTAGGATGCCCAAATCATTTGGGGCTAGGATGTGGCCCCAGTGTGACTGTGGGGTTGGGCAAACATTTTTCTTTTGAACTATGAAGTAATTTTTGGGAGACAATGTAAAAGGGGCTCTCGTGTTAGGAGCAGGCCTTGAACTCATCTTTCTCCTCTTGTAAGGCTTCCTTGTAGTTGGTTCCTGCATCATGCTCATTTGCATGGATGAGTTGGAACAACAACTGGTAGTAGGACTCCATGAGTGGGATTATGTTGAACAAGAAAGGGTTGTACTCTTCTCTATTCCAGTGGACTAATTTGAAGTCCTATTTTACCTCTATGTTAAGGCTATCTACGGGTAATCCTGCTTGGATTTTGGCACAAAAAAGTTGTATTGTTCATGGCTAAGCATGACATGCTCTGGGTGGATCGTGAAGGTGTCAAGTGTGTTAGACATCGACATGGAAGGTTGGTTTGGATTCATATTCATAGATCAAGTTGTGAGAGTTGCTATTTGCAAAAAACAACTAACTCTGAAAATGCAGAAAATTGGCTAAGTGTGGAATCTACAGGAAAATGACTAAGTTTGTCGATAGCGGAAAATGGCTAAGTATGAAAATGTAGAAAAAATGCTAAGTATAGAGACTATGCTCCACACCAACTATGCTTCCTACACTGAGAGAATGAAAACTTAGAAAAAAGTGGAGAACGGTGTGGTTTACGTTACTATGAGGGGTCTTGGGGAGATCAACAATGGGGACGAATCTACATCGACAAGGGTGTAGAGAGCATGCAAAGACAACTACAATGTGTAACCAAGAAGGAAATGACACACCCCTCCTTCTAATGCTAGAAAACTATAGCGACTGAAAACATCGAAGGTAGGAATGATACATTGAGAGGTTCATAGTTGTACAACTTAGACCCTGCATCCACGTGAGGACCTATTGGAAATGGAAGTGGGTGCCTAGAATTGTCTTGCTGATTGAACTGAGACTTATGGGGTGTTACACCAAAATGAATGCTAAGGGTTTGCCTGGTATTTGCAACGTTCATGGTGTTAACTAGGGTGAGTGTAGTTGAGGTTCTTAGTGTAAAACGACGGTGAAAATGCACAAATATTTGTAAAAAAATAGTGAAAAATGCAAGTAAAATGCTCGAATGTGAGTAAAAATGCCATAAACTACACGAAGAGTGAGGGAGAGAGAAATTAGCACCACCCCAACCGGAAGGGGGGAGCATAGTTAATTGCAAAGAAAGGTGAGGAGGTATGCGGTGTATTAATAGGTGTAGTAGGTAGCATAGCCATAGTCTTAGGGTGTTTGGGTTGCAAAGGTTGATGTTTTTCGTGAAGTCTGTGCCTGCCGGGTTAACTGTCATAGTGTCCTATATAGGCTGCGGTATTCTACGGTGTGCAAGGAGGTGTGCAATGGTGCTGTAGTGGTATGCAATAGTGCCAAGTGCTATCTCAAAGTTCACCAAAATGCTAAGCATGCTCAAATGCCAATTGCCAAAATGCTAGTTGAATGCAAGAATTACCAACCCCTATAATTTCAAATGTTGGGGTATTTATAGGCCCTTAGCGCAAATCATGGATTAGAGGCCACGTGGCAAAGGGATAGTTGGGATTACACTAGCCCCAACTGTGCTCCCATTGAAGAAAATGGTGTTCTATTGGTATGCTCTAATGGACCTTGTGAGATTGCTAGACTATGACTACACTACTAAGATTGCATGTGCAAGTGTCAAACAGATTTCCATGTACTTGAAAATAATGCAAAATAGTATAGTTTGGAGACTACACTCTAGGACTACGGTGTCCACTCTCTTAAGTGGTGTCAAGTGTAGGTATAATAGGGGGAAAATGGGGGATGCAAAAGAGGTGCAAATTACTGATTTTGCTTGCCAAAGAAATGTTAGAGCTAAGATGAAGGCTGATGTTGAGTTCTAGAGGCTTCTAGAGGCAGTTTTGTGTGACTACGCTATGGAGTGTAGTCTTGTAGGTGAGAGCATAGCCTTGACACTTAAAAAAAATCTAGCAAAACTGATGTCTTCCTGCAAACTACACTAACAACGCTCTGGAGCGTAGTAGGGAGTGTAGTCTCAAAAGTTAGAAAATTTTCCAAACTATTTTTTCCATGCCAAGCTAGCCTGACAACTTCTGGTAGAAGTTCTGCCAAATTTTTTTTTCCATCCCAAGCAAGCTTGACGAATCTTGGCTTAACACTTAGGAAAATTTGCAAAATTGGCCCTTGGTGTGTTGACTATGCTGACTATGCTCTAGAGCGTAGTGCCAACAGGGAGAGTGTAGTCCAACACTTAGAAAATTTTGTAGTTGTTGTCAACACTTAGAAAAATCTTGCAAATATGATCTTGTGTTGCAGTCTACATTGGCTATGCTCTGGAGCGTAGTCCTTGTAGTGGTGAGCATAGGCCCAACACTTAAAAAAATTTACCTAGTTCTAACATAGAAAAATTTGTAGCTAAGACCGGGTGGCCCAAATTTGATGGTGTTTCAAATATGGACCTTATGCACCTTTTTAGTATTTAGGTGAATCATTATTTAACAAAAAAAATTTCTCCACTTTAAACATACTTGATCGTATAGATGTGGAACTTGATCATATAGATATAAAAAAATATAAGATTTAGCCTATTTAGAAAATACAAGATTTAGCTTGCCTATTTAGGTGGCGAATGGATGTATTTGGTTAGGTGAATTGGTAGATGTTTAGTAAGTAGGTGATAAGGTAGTGAATGGATGTGTTAGGTTGGGTGAATTGGTGGATGGTTTGAATTCATAAATAGAAATGGTTCGTTGTAGTGAAATTTGAGAATAATTCAAAATGTAACAATAAAAAATGATACACGATGAAGAATTCACATAGAGAAATGAGAGCCTTTAAGTTGCTTAAACCTTATTTAGTGTTTAGGTGGGTGAATGGATGTATTTGGTTAGATGAATCATTGGATGGTTTGAATTCATATATAGAAATAGTATGTTGTAGTGAATTCAAGAAGAATCTAAAATATAATAGAAAATGGTACATTGTGAAGAATTCACATGGAGAAATGGGTCACAAGTAGAAATAGTGTGCCTAACATAAATAAGAGAATTCATCTTTGAGTAAATATGCAAGTCTTAAGAGGATTCATATAGGTAAATGTGTAGGTCTGAAATGATACTATGTTCTCTAGCTTTGAACTTTGTAGAATTAATTAAAACAAAACAACAAAATAATTTTATGATGTGTTAGAGACCTTGAAAGAAAGTTTTATTAATCAAAATAGAGCATCAGATATATATGAAGCATATTCTAGGGAGATCTACTATAGAGGCTATTTTTTAAAATATGATAATTGATGGAGAAATTTTAAAAACATAGATAAAATCTACATATGATCTTCATTGACTTGGAAAAAGCATATGACAAAGTACCTAAAGATATTATTTGGTGGACCTTATGGGAAGAAAACAACCTTTATGAATATATTAAAGTGATTCAAGACATGTATGAAGGAGCTACCACTAAAATTAGAACAACTTGTGGGATAACATTTGATTTTCTAGTCACACTAGGTCAACATTAAGGATCTTCACTTAGATCATACTTATTTGCCATTATTATGGACGAATTAACAAGGAAATGCAAGATGAAATCCCTTGGTGTATACTATTTCAAAATGATATTATGTTGGTGGATACAACTTAAGAAAATATTATTGCTAAAATGGAGAAGTAGAGACATGCTTTATAATAAAAAGGCTTACAAATTAGCAGAAGTAACATAGAATATATGGAATGCAATTTTAATAATAGCATAAATAGTAGTGAAATAAAAGTAACAATTCAAGGCAAAAAGTTCCTCTTTGTAAATAGTTTTGTTACCTAGGATCAATCCTCCAATCACATGGTGAAATTGATAAATATATCAAAAATAGAATTGAGGCAGGATGATCAAAATGGAGATAGGATAATAGTGTTTTATGTGATAAAATAATACCAATAAAATTAAAGAAAAAATTTTACTAGACAAAAATCAAGCTTGTTATCGTATATGGTGCTAAATGTTGGACAATACATAAGAGACATGAACAACAAATTAGTGTGGCCGAACTGCAATGCATCAATGTATGTTGAATGTTAGTAAAAAAGATAAACTATATAATATAGACATCAAAGGTAGACTTGGAGTAACTTCTGTTTTAGATAAGTTGCAAGAATGACAGCTTAGATTGTTTGGACATGTGCAAAGAAGATCAAACAATGAGCATATAAACAAAGGTTCCTACATCACTATTTTGGAAAAGCCATTGAAAGGAACACCAAAAAAAAAACATGGAACAAAATGATCAAATATTATTTGAATAAAGCACAAATAAATAAAGATTTAACTCTTCATAGAGTCAAATTGCAAAAAAATAACTCATGCAACCAACTCCATTTTGTTGGGACAATACTAGGATGATGATGATGATTAGTCCATTATCTCTACCTAGTTTAATGTCAATATTAGCATAGAGTGGTAAGGGTTTTGGCCTGGTAACCCTTGGTCACAGGTTTGATTCTACTAGGTAGCAATGAGTTATAAACTTTTATAAATATTGGGTAATACCTATGTTTCACTTATTTCGGGTTCCAACACCCCCAATATTTTCATAGTGTGCCAATGATAGGTTGCTCAAGTAGTTATCTTATTATCTTATTAGGCAATAAGTTTGCTAGTTCAAGTCTCCCTTGAGGCATCTTTATATTTCTTTTAAATTCTTCTAAAGTCTTTATTGGATATATGTCTTATGTGTATTTATAGTCATTCTTTCATGTTCCAACAAATTTCCCATCACACCTCCTTTCCCACCTACCAAAACAAATGATTAGCATAGAATAATGCCTTAAGGTAGATAGCGGGTGGTGGTGAGGGGAAGGTGTAGAAGGAGTTAGTGTTAAATAATGAATCATGCACCTCTAGTTGTAGATTGTGCAATTGCATCAGTAGGTCCAAAATGAATACAATATTAGACAAAAGTACTTCCAGTTGGTCTATCATCAATGTAATGTTGGGGAAAGAAACTTACAATGAATGCAATGTAACAAAATATTACTTACCCTAGAGGTGAAATGCTCATGTTATCCCACTTTTTGACTTCTCCAATAGGCCTAATAAGGAAAGCTATGGGTGCATAAGAAACTATATGGCCTAATAAGAAAATTTATAAGTTGCATTGTAACATTGGTGTAGTGTATATAGGGAGGGGGAGATGTTGGAACCTTGAAATAATTTTAATATATGCACACCCCAATAGATATAATACAAAACTTTATAACTCAATAATGCTTACCACAATTGAAACCATGACTTGGAGCTTCCAAATTAAGAGTCTTACCACTAGGCTAACATCTCATTATTAGGTGATGAGAGATGAGGTACCCCTACACGCAACCATACAAATCACAAAGCATTCATGTGTGATCTAGTCAAATTCCGTGGAATTTATAGTTTCTGATGCACTAGTCTTCTAGGTAGTGAACCTTGCCCGAAGGTCCTTCATTGTCTTCCCAATTACACTTGTGAAGTACAAAGACATGGTTAAGTGAAATTGAGGCATATGATTTTTATCATTTTATATTTTATGTTCTTTGGTGCTTTGAAGAAAGATATAAAAAATTTAATGAATAATCTAAATTAACTAACTAATTGATCTCTAATTGGTCCTAACATAAGCATCTAGCCCTACTTTCCATACACATCTTGAACCCATGTATCCATTGCTGGGTTACCAAGTGCTACGCCACTAGGCATACCAAGCAATAATGCTGCTAGGATTACCATGTGAATACATGTTACGTTCAAAGCGATCGTACTTATGTAATTAATCTATCTAGCTTATTACCTCATTAGCTTAATCATTGGAAAACATTGAATAAATAATTAAAAATATGAAATGCATGGATAAATATCTAAACTATCTAGGATGCTATAAGGTTTATTAAGAAGCTTGTCTTTATTGTCACATACACTATCATGCTTAGGTACAACAGTGCTCAAATAAAGAGCTGTACACTCAATGAATCCTATTGTGGGCACTTGAAAGAAATATTCTAACTTCCAAATGTAAAAATTGTAAGAGTTTAGCTACTATTCTCAATATGATGCCATAAATGTGGTTGGTGAGCACGTATTTATAGGCTAAGATAGACCCTTGCGTCGATGGGGCTACATCAACGCAATAGACTATGTTGACGAGGCCTAGTTGATGAGGCCTAGTCAACGCAATGGATTGTGTTAATGGGGTCCAGTTGATTCAAAAAACCATATCTCATCATACCCCCATGAGTGAATGAAAGCTCATCCTCGAGTTCTTTACAAAATTGGAAAGGTATGGGATTACTGATTAGCCTTTGACATAACAAAACAAGAAAAAATAAACATAACAAAACTGAGTGCCTAGTGTACGGATTAACAACATTATAAAATTGAGCATTGTACAAAAATTAGACAAGCACATCCTTTGATGGCATGAAGACAAAAGAGAAGATCACACAGTCCTAGGTGGTGGAGGCTCTTAAGGCTTCGATGGACCTTCTCTAACTCTAGGCATGGTCGATGGCTGAGGTGGTTGTGGTTGTCCTGCTACTACTGTGACTTCTGGTGAAAGGCTAAAAGAATCCAACAATGATTTCATCTTCTCCTCTTTACTTCTAGGATTGTTCACGATCCACACAACTTTGCTGATGTGGGCCAGAATTGGAATATCCCAAGGACAAGATAATACTAGAAGTAGCTCCTTTACATTGACAAACTAGGTTGTGAATTATTTGTGCTTGATGTCGAATGCTCATATTATGTCTTGTAGTGCCTGGTAGTCATTCATTCTTTTGGCCAGGTTCTTGGTGAGTGATCTTTGGTCGGTGAATTTTTCCTTGAGAACCTCAAGCTTAGTAGTTACCACCACAAGCTTATGCTTTGTCTTTATGATTCTTGAACTCATCCTTGTACAATAAGTATGAGTTGGCCACTTACTTCTCAAGCTTAAACCATAGTTTTTTTTCATAGAAAAGATTGGATAACTCCATGTACTCCATCATCTCATTGATCTACAACTCCTTCATGTAGATTTCTACCTTGTTGTGGGCATCAATGCCATTGATGATGGGTTGCCACATTTCTCTATCTTGTTGGAGGGCCTCATTAATATTTTCCTTCACTAGTTGAATATTCTTTTTATTCATCTCCTTTTGTAGGCCAACTTGGTCTCTATAATGATTTTTTAACTTTTTCAAATTTTAGAGCCTCATTTTTCTAGGTGGCAATCTCAATAGTTAATTTTTGGCATAAGGCGCAGACCTCCTTCAAGGAGAGATTAAAATTCTCCACTACCAATCTCCTTAATTTGATAATTTCTCTAGTGAGATACTCCTACTGTTTATGGATAAATTCTTCTAGTTGTTGTTTTTGCACATCAACATTCCACAAGTGATGGTTCTTTGCTGTCAAGGCTTCATTTTCCTAGCATGTCTGCATGAAGTTCCTCTATACTGAATAAATATCAACTTCTTCTATGGATTGATTGAAGACCATTGTTATCATTTCTCCCTCAACCCACTTTAGCTATTCTTAAAGCTACTGAAAAGCTTTGTCTCATGTCAATGCAGGGTTGATAAGAGCAGGGTTAGCAATTTGGGCATGCAATTCAACAACTTCTATGGCCAAGCATTGATTATGTGCTTGAGATGTTTCAAGTTGCCCTTCTAAGATGAGGCACTTGCCATTTGCCTTTAGTAACTCCAATTGGGTTATAGTGATGGTATATAGAAAATCAAAGATATCCAGAATTGGGTGCCTGGTTCCCACTAGTCAGTCTAGTAGTTCTTCATGCTAGGTTGCACTCAATTTCCTACTAATTGTCCTTGTAGATGTTTGCACATCTCTAAGTGCAGAAATATCTTGTACATGCACTGTAGGTGCATTTAATGCCCTAGTGACTCGATCAACAATGATCTTCATAGTTGTCTCTTACCCCTGGTGCTGCATCACCAATAAGATTACCTCCTCATCCTCGTCCACGCACGTTGAAAAGGAAGTGACATTTCCAAAGATTTCTAGGAATAGATGATGCTGAGAGAGATATATAATTACCTCTTAGGCACTTGGATTAGACCTTGCAAGTAATTATGTTCATTGGGCAAATAGCATTAATCCACCTACCTCCATCTGGCTAATTGTATGAGCCACTTTTCTAACGTGACTCATGGCTCGTCTGTACGTAGATGGGTCTCCACCACTAGTTCCTACCTATTGCTCTCGCTATTGCAAGAGCTACTCTTGGATTTTTTGCATGGGACTCTGGTAGTTGTTCATGAGTAGGTGGTGGAGGTGATCATTGTTACTCTCTTCTATGGTCGTGATAGATATCTTATCCTTCATCATCTTGGCCCACGAAGCATTAGGAGCATGCTTGAGTGTATCATTTGCATAGCGAACTATCCCTACCCTTTTGCATAATTTTTTGATCAAGCAGGGAAAGGGTAGGAATTTTCTTCCACATTTATTCTCCTTGAAGCGCTTCTCTATCTCTAGATAGATTAGTTATGGAAGGTTTGTTGAAAATTTCCCACTTAGAGCAGTGCATGCTTGGGCGAAGAAGGCTATCAATTTATTGGGCCTCATTGTTGGATTGAGGTGGTAGGCCACTATCTTAAAATAGACTCACTCCACTAGTGTGAGCATGCCAAACTCATTGTGGTCAACCCCATAAGACCATTGAGTTTCACTACTTCTTTACTCTGGGATTGACTTGTGTGGATAGCTCTACCAATTATCTTTCTACACTAGGCAACCCAAGGACCTACATAATGGCTTCTACTGAGTAGGAAACTTGGATGTCCTTGATTTTCATAGTGGCTCCTACTCTTCTATTTTTCTAGAAGAGATACATTTCTTCCATGTACCACTCCCCACTGGAAGTGATGATTGGCCACATGGGAGAGGCTTGCAGGTGAGCTTTGACATCTTCTAGAGCATGTTTAAGGAATGGCTTGAAGTTTAGCTCTTGGAGAATTGAGCATTAGACCTCACAGTTCCCAATTATGTCAAGGTAGGCCTGTGTGAGTGTGACTTCCAATCTAGGTATAGGGCCTGACACTTCACCTCTTTGTGAGTGTTTAGAGGTAGCTTCGTCTTTGGGAATTTGTCAGACAAATTCCACCTTAGCCTCATCTCTAAGAGGTCTCGTTGTGTGGGTTGCCTTAGCCTATTCTTAGCCATGTTCTTGTTGGCCTCTTCCTCCTTTGGATCATTTCTCCTATGGTTGCGATGGTCCTTCCTATTGTAGTCTCTATGGTCTTGCTGCCATCTATAACCACACATAATAATGGATTAGCAAATATTATGCAACTCAGAATGATTGGAATACCTTGCCTCATAGGGAGGTTACACTTGGCTAAGGTGTGATTATGGTTGTTTGGAATAAGTACTTAATTATTAATTTAATATTTGATTTATTGAAGTTGTTGGAGGCATTAAATTCTCAAAAATTAATGATTTAACCCTTTGGGAGAGTTAGGAGAAGTTATTAAAAATTATTGTCAAAACCTCAAACTCCCAGAATAAGGAAAATCATAAAGTTTATTGGATGAATGGATGATATGGACTCACTGCCTATTCCATGCAAATAAACCATGTCATAGTCATTAGAAATCAAAATTCAAAAATAGAAGCCAGACATTGGCAATCACAACATTAAGCATAAACCATCATTAGGAAACAACAAAAATGGCAATGTGTCTTATGGTAATAAAGCACTATTATTAGAAAAAATAATGAAAAGTCACACTTAAACAAAGCAAAATAATATATATATATATATATATATATAAGAAGGTGTAAACTAATCAAGAAAGGTAAAACATACTAACAATGTTATAAAACAAAAAATTGAGAAAGTCAATAGAATGAAAAATCAAAGAAAAAGGTAAAAATCAAGTGTAAAACAAAAAGGTGAAAGAATAAGGAGCCATGTGGATGGTTAGCATGGATGGCCATCTCCTCCATGATTGTGTTGAAAGGAGGAGATTCAGAAAATGGAGTGTGGTTGTCCATCTGTTGAGGTGGTAGTTGCACTAGCTTGTCTTGCTTCTAGAAAAGGTTTCACTTGTTGGATGTTGACCAACTACTTTTTATTTGGGCTCTCAGGCTTGTAGATTAACATGGCCCCAAAGGGAAAGGTTTGATCAATTATATAAGGTCATTTTCACAACATTTGAAACTTTGTCTTTTGGGGTACATGTGGGGGTTCTAGTAGAGAATCTTATCTCTTAGTTGAAACTTTACTTTCCATATTTTAAGGTCATGATGTTGCTTGTTGAATGACTTGTGCACCTTATTCAAAGATAGGGCTACCAATTAGTTTTCATCTAGCATGTTGAGGTTGATCAATATTTCTTTTTGTGCTAGACTTAGGTTAAATTTTAGATCACAAGCTGTTGAGAGTGTACAAAGCCTGGATTTGATCAGGAGCATTGGAAGTTTTTTGTATACTAGCTCGTAGGGAGAGTAGCTAATAGGAAGTTTCCATGTTGAGTGGTAGGCCCATAGGACATCATTGAGTTTTTTACTCCAATCTTTCCTATATTTGCTTATGGTCCTTGTTAGGATCTTTGTGATCTGCTTGTTAGTTACCTCTACTTAACCATTGGCTTGGGGGTGATAGGGTGTTGTTAATTTATGTTTAACCCCCAAGTGTTGCATCAACTTTATAAAAGTGACACCTATGAAATGAGTTCCATTTTTAGAAATTAGTGCATGTGGCATCTCAAACCAATTTACAACATTTTGTTATACAAATCTAGTAGCAGTAGATGATGTATAGTTAGTAACAGCTATTGCTTCTGTCCATTTTGTATAGTAGTCGATTGCTACAATGATATATGCCTTTTCATTAGGCATGGTTGTGATGGGATCCATGAAGTAAATGCCCCATATGTCAAAGGGCTCTAGTGGTTAAATCCATTGTTGAGGACCTTCCATTTGAGTAGTCATCCCACAATCTCGTTGACAACATTCACAAGATCCAACAAATTAGTGGACATCTCTGAAGATTGTAGGCCAATAGTATCCTACCATTAGGATTTTTATGGTTGTGTCTCCTTGCACAGTGACCTTTGCAAGGTCCTTTGTTAGCATCCTGGAGAATGCATAGTTGATCTTTATTAGAGACACACCAATGAGTTAGGCTGTTGGTGCATGCCTTGTAGAGGTGTTCATTGATTTCCATGAAGTATTTGGCCCGATGAAGATATTGTTGCTTCTTTCTAAAGTCAAGATCTTCTAGCATCTCTTGAATGAGAAGATACATGAGGATGCCATTGTACCATGTTGTTTTTATGGGCACTTGGTCATTTATTGCTTCTATAAAGAGTAGTGCATCTGGAAATTGATCAATGAGTGAGATCTCCTCATTTTTATTATTCTATCTTAATTGAGAGAGGTGGTTAGCATCCACATTCTCAGTCCATTTTCAATCTATCATTGTGAGATTGAATTCCTACAAGATCAAGAGCCATTGTATGATACAGAATCTCACCATCAACTTGTTCATTAGGAAGCAGATGGCATTGTGATTTGTGTGCACAAATACTTTATAACCAAGCACATAGTGCCTAAATTTTTCAAGAGTATACACCATTACCATTAATTCTTTCTTTGTGGTGGTGTACTTTAACTATACACCTACAATGCTTTGGCTCGTGTAGTGGATGTAATATGGATATTTTTATCATCCAACTGTGTAAGAACTTCTTCCAAAGCATAATTAGATGCATCCATCATTATGTGAAATAGTCTGGACCAGTTTGGTGACTATAAAATTGGAGTTTCTACGAGTTCTTCCTTCAATTGTTGGAATGCATGTTCACATTCCTTGGTCCAAATGAACGTAGCATCTTTCTTTGTCAGTTTGACCAATGACTTTACGATCTTAGAGAAATTCTCTATGAATCATCGGTAGTAGCCAATATGTCTAAGGAATGATCGAACATCTTTAACTATCTCTGGTTGACATGTTATTCCTTGGATGACCCTTATCTTCTTCGGGTCTACCTCAATCCCTTCTTGTAAAATTTGATGCCCCAACATAATGCCTTCTTGGACCATGAGATGAATCTTTTGCCAATTGAGTCGTAGATTCGTTTCCACACGTCTTTTCAGTATTTGCTCAAGGTAGTCCAAAGCTTGCTCAAATGTAGCTCCATAGATGGAGAAGTCATCTATGAAGACTTCCACACCACTACTGATTTACTATTGAAAGATGCTTAGGACTAGGCATTGAATTATTATAGGGCATTGCATAGATCGAATGACATCTTACAATATGCAAAAGTTCCCCCAAGGACTCATGAATGTTGTCTTGGCATGATCTTCTACCATAATTTGGATTTGGTTATAGCTGTTATAACCATCCAAGAAGCTATAATAGTAATTCCTAGAGATATTGTCCAACACTTGGTCCAAAAATGGCAATGGAAAATGATCTTTAAATGTTTCCATGTTTAATAGCCTAAAGTCGATGTAGACCTACCACTTGCCACCTTTCATTGGCACAATCACAAGTGGGCTAACCCACTCATTATCTACAATGGGAGAGATAAACCCCACCTTGAGGAGTTGCTATATTTTCTCCTTAATGATCTGCTTCAATTTGGGTTTCAATCATCTCTACAGTTGCCTTCTTGTCTTCATGGATGGGTCAGTGTAAATGCAATGCTAGCATATTCTTGGATTGATTCTAGTTAGCTCAGGATTTGACCAAGCAAAAGTTGTTGGCCATCTATTAACCACTTTTAACAACTTTTCTTTTTGTGTAGGAGCAACTTTGACATTGATTATGACTATCTTACCATTGTTTAAGTATGCATACTTCATGTTGGTTGGTAGAGTTTTTAACTCTAGAGGCTCTTGCTTGAAGTTATTAGGGATTTCCAACTCTCCCCAACAAGTATCATCATCTTCATCATCAAAGAGTTGGTGATGAACTTGCTCAAGTTCATTCATGATTTCAACATAAGCACATGTTAGGCTCTTAGTTGGTTCCATGCATAATGTGCTACTTTCTGAGTTAGTTGTCAGCCACTGGGTGCCCTCCTATTTTGTGGTTGCTACATACAAACACCTTTGAATACCTATTTCTTGTGCACACTGATTACATGCTTTAATGTATGTACTTTTGATGGATCAAATCTTTTACATCTAATTGCACCCATTATCATTGTACACGATGCATGGAATATGCTTCTTCTCCAGCCTTTTAAATTTATTTTCCTTGGATATTTCTAACGATAGGTCCCTTATTCCCATTCATGCATCGACTATGCTTAACCATGCACTTCCCATAATGATGGGAAAGTCACCTTTGTAGTTTTCGACTTTGATCACCAAAAAATTAGCAAGATAGGACCACCCACTAACTGTGGTCATAATGTTCTCTACCAATTCCAAGGGAACAATGACTGACTAGTCTACCAATTCCAAATGGATGTTGGTCTTCTTGAGAGGTGGTAGGTTCCAATCCTTGTACATGTCATGAGAGATGAGATTGACACCAAAACTAGAATCAAGAAAAATTCTAGAAATCTACAAGCAAATGAGTAGAATTCTTAGATAAAATCTTTTTGCGGGAAGATTTCTACCCTTGATCCAATTGGAAACAACATGAGTTAACATCGTAGTGTAAACCTGAGGTGCCGTTTAGTTTGAAGGGCACTCAAAGGTGTTTGATGTAGAGGATGACGGTGTTGGGGATGTAGGGTGCCTAGTCGTATTAGGTTGTGATGGTTTGGTAGGACTATTGGATTAGAAGAAAGGTCATTTCCTAGATAAATTATCTAAACCACTCAATGGAAAAGCTAGTTGTGAATGTACACCCCTTGTAGCATATCATTGCTACAGCTATGGAGGAATTTCTCCCTACGTGAATAGAGCAGGAGGTAACTAGGTTGAGGGTAGAAGGATGTGTGCAAATGGATGCAAATGGTGGTATGGATATGGGTTCTCTCCTTGAGTGGATGATGAATGTGTTTAATGATACTGTGAAGGGTAATAGTGATGTTGAAATAACGTGTGGCTTATAGAACTTCTTGGAGAAATAGGTTGCTGAACATAATACCTGTATGGATTTGGTTTCCTGTATGGTTATTGCTACCTTGGCAGTGGCATTTCCGACAATTTTGGTTGGTGCCATTGTTGGTATTTCTCATATGGTTGTGGTGGATCTCCACTTGGGTAATAAGCTTGTTATTACTAGTGGAACTACCTTAGATTGCCTTGGGAATAAGACAATTGTCTAAGTGCTTGCCTATGTGCTAGTTAAGGATTCAATGTGTACACCCCATACTCTTGTAAGTGTGACACCATAGGGCAACACCCCTTTGGATGTTCATATTGACAAATTTCACAACCAAGATCATTATTAGAGTTGGTTTCCACAGCTTCCTCTATGGTAGCAGCTTTTCCCTTACCTCTGTGGTTAGCACATTCAGTTTCTTTTCATCTCCTACATTCACAATTACTATTATGTTCTTTGTATGCTTCAGCAATCTTCATAGCAGTTTGGAACTTCTCATCCAAAGAGTCCCATAATTTATCAACCTTTGCTAAAATGTCAAAAACAAATCTTTGAATAGGCAAGGTTTTCCTATTCACCACTTCATTGAGTGGTGACTCCTCCTCATCACAAAATTGAACCTCCCTTTTCCTAATGAAAGGGTCTCGATTATACTCTTATGCACTTTCTCTTTTATGTAGCTCTACTTCCTCTTTTGCTACCTGCTCTATAAGCCTCTGGATCTGATGAGCTCTTAATTTAGATAGTCTCCCTTAGGCATAAACCCCAAAAAGTCTTCTAGTTTCTACTCTAAGTGCATCTATGATGTGGAGGAGTTATTCCCTTTGAGAATAATCATTACCAAGGAATTAGTGTAAGAGTGAATAATATCTACCCATGATGACATCTAAGGGTTCATGTGTTCCTTGTTTTCAACCTTGGATTTGCCTTCTTAGGTTAGACACTCTAGAGCATGTCTGGTATTTATCATTAAACAATTCCAACATGGTACTTCATCAGTGAATGGATTCTGGCTCTAAGGACTAGTACCAGCTTTTAGCTTCCTTGATGAGTGTCCTGGGGAAAATCTTGAGATTTTGCTAATAATTTTTGATGTTTTGTAAGGCATAGGCATCGTGGAAAGCTTGTATATGTGTTTGTGGATCAGAGTTGTATCCCCCTCAAATCTTGGGATAGTATTCATGTCTAAGCGCTTAATCTTACTATCTTTCACATGCCTGGTTGGGATCTTTATTTCCTCTACAATGTTGAACATGCTTCGAGTTGCCAACAAAGGTTCATCATCATCATTGTGTTGATGACATTGATGATGGTTTTTTCCACCTCTGCACTCTTGATGGCCTTGAAGGTCATTGTTACCTCATTGATCACCTTCATCACGATTATTTTGATGGTGGCTTTTATGAGAACTAGTAGATGAAGAGGAGTGTTCGGAATCAGATGAAGAGGATGAAGAGGAAGGTGGACCATCACTTCCACTATGGTATCCACCACCACCTCTTCGCTCATTATGATCACCATCCTTAGATCCCTTGCCATCATGATGTTTTCCCAAGTCCCTACCTTAACTGTCACTTTTTTCTAAACTTGGTTTATGAATAGTGGATCACAAGTTTAGGGCCACACCCTCATTATTAACAATAG
>MNCI01010387.1:99026-132774 GCA_015680685.1 Gnetum montanum
CATGGTGCTTCTCTTGGTGTTGATCTCTCGTGTGTTGTGTTTTAATAGGATGGTGGTCCCAAGTATCATAACCATTCACAACATATTCCTTGTGAAGATCTAGAATGCCCAGCTTCTTAAGAGTTTAAAAGAGCATCCTAGGCATAGATCAATCAGGGGGCAATACAATATTGGCCTTCATGTCATGCCATCGCAGTTACTCATCTTGGTGTAGGATGAAGGTGAAGTTCAATATATACTCATTTGGATGAGTACATACCACTTTGCGCTCCTGTGGGACCAATGGTTTAACATCTTCACACCTGTGAGAAGAAGAAGACATTTTGCAAAACAAATAAAATTATCAGTATGCTTTTGTGATTATCAATGATGTTAACCTTGGGTTTGTCCAATGATGTTAATAATGCTCACTAATCCTAGATAGTGCACATTTCAACAAACAAAGTCCCCAGCAATGGTGCCAATGATGAGTGGCAAAGGACCCCTACGCCCAACCATATGAATCAAAAAGTATTCATGCGTGATCTAGTTAAATTTTGTGAACTTTATGGTTTTCAGTGCACTAGTCTAGGTAGTGAACCTTGCCCTAAGATCGTTCATTATCTTCCCGATTACACTTGTGAAGTACAAAGGTATGGTTAAGTGAAATCGAGGCATATGATGTTTATCATTTTATATTTTATGTTCTTTGGTGCTTTGAAGAGAGAGATAAAGTAATTTAATGACTAATCTAAATTAACTAACTAATTGATCTCTAGCTAGTCCTAACATAAGCATTTAGCTCCACTTTTTGTACACTTCTTAAACCCACGTATCCACTACTAGGTTACCAAGCGCTACGCTACTAGGCATACCAAGCAATAATGCTATTGAAATAACCAAGCGAACACATGTTACATTCGAAGCAGTCGTACTTATGTAATTAATATACCTAGCTTATTCTGCTTAATTACCTCATTAGCTTAGTCATTGGAAAACATTGAATAAATAATTGAAAACATCAAATGCATGAATAAATATCTAAACTATCCAGAATGCTACAAGGTTTATTAAGAAGCTCATCTTTATTACCACACATATTATCTTGCTTAGGTACAATAGTACTTGAATAAAGATCCGTACACTCAATGACTCCTACTGCAGGCACTCAAGAGAAATATTCTAACTTCCAAATGTAAAAATTACAATAGTTTGGCTACTATTCTCAATTTGATGCCATAAGTGTGGTTGGTGAGCACATATTTATTGGCCAAGATAGACCCTTACGTTGATAGGGCCACATTGACAGGGCTTGGTCGATGTAACAAACTCATCATTAGGTAACCTATATAAAATTAAGTTAATGTCAATGATAAGAAACCAAAAAATTTAGAAGCTTATGGGAATTTTTTCACTTATGATATAGGAAGAATTAATCAGTCTAAAGATATAGCTCATAAGACAAATTTATCCTTATTTGATAAGAACAATGTCAACTCAAGATCAAAACTAATGTTGATAAGTAGGTTATAGTTGATGATAAAGATTCTTGATGTAATGTTTATATTAATTAGCAAAGTGCTGGGTATGCAGAATGTTAATTATTATCTTAAATTCTATTGCTATTTTAAGTTCAAGCATAGATGTTAAAAGTGATATAAATGTTATTTGAATAGTATGAATGATGAGGACATCACCCAGCCCTTTTTTGATCCTCAATGTATCTTGAATGAGTATGACATATTTGTGTATGTGTGTGTGTTAATGTGTGCCATGCATACATTGTGTTGTGTGTTTATGTATTTTTGAAACAAGTTTGAATGGTAGAAACAAAATGTTATGAGCTCTAATCATTCCATGTATGTTGTGCTTGGGTTTGTGGGTGACTTGTGGCCTATGTAAGGGAGCAACAACTATTAGCAAGTGTAAGGACTTCTTGTGTGAAAAACAAGAATCTTTTAAAGGGAGAGCATGTTGATGTAAACATCAAATAGGCTAATGTAACATCTATCCAATGATGGAATCTTTCCCTAGAGTTTTGGCATGTTTAGAGGTGTTTTGACTTATTTTTATGAGTTTAGGAGATTCTAGGATCTATAGGGACTTGTTTGAAGGCATTTGGAGGTTCCAGGCCTCAAAACAAGCATCTTTGTATTAAGCCCTAACAAGTGAGACATCTCATCTATATCCAAGACATCTTAGGTACATTCAATATGTCTCCACACTCTCAAAACATCTTACATGATTCCAAGACTTGTTAGCTAGACTCAAGATGTCTCAATTAGATTTAATATGTCTCCTCTGACATCTCTACACTCAAGAAAGATGTCTCCTACTTCTCCAAGACATCTCGTATAGATTCCAATGGACTTTAGTGAGTGGTGATGTACCCCTATGCCCAACCATATGAATCACAAGTGTTCATGTGCGATCTAGTTGAATTCTATAAACCTTAAGTTCTAAAGTACACTAGTTCCAAGACGTGAAATCTAATCGTGACAATCATTATCTTCTCAACTATACTTGTGGAGCTTAATTGTACTGTTAAGTACAATTGAGGCACATGACTTTTATTATTTTATATTTTATTTATCTATGATTAAGAATAGGTTGAAACTCACTTTATAATTAATTTAACTAATATAATTGCTAATTAATAACTCACTATCCTAACATAAGTATCCAATGCCACTTTCTGTGTACATTTTGAACATGTATAATGTTGTTGGGTTACTAATGAGTGGCGAGGTACCCCTACACTCAACCATAAAAATACAAGTGTCTCACACGCGATCTAGTTGAACTCCAAGGACTAAGTGCTTATGCACCCTAATGGAACACTTAAGGTTAATCAATCACTGTCTTTCCAAACTTACTTGTATTGTCACAGTTGTATGCTTAAGTAAGCTTGAGGTATATGATTTTTATATCTTTTATCTTTTAATGTCTTTATGCTAATAAGGAAAGGTGAAGAGAACTAAGTGACTAACTTATATTAACTATTCACTAACTAGGTTCTAATTGTCCTAGCACCAATATCCGTTCCCACTTGCTGCACACACCCTGAACTAGTGCAATGCTACTGGGATTACCAAACGCTACTCGTTATTGGGTTACCAAGCATTACACACATGCTTGAAGCGGTTGTACTGAATGCACTTAACTAGNGTCTTTATTACTGTACAAATGTGTGCTCAGGTACAATTTGCTCGAATAAAGATCCATTTACTTTAAGACTCCTACTGTGGGCACATGGAAATTATTCTAACTCTAGAATGGTAAAACTGCTATAGTTTGGCTAAGGGTCTAGATCTAGATGTCTGAATAAGGGAAAGTTTCCTCTTATTGATAGGCATGACGGTGGGCTGCGATATCACGTACACAATATCACGACTCATCAGTTACCAAAAATTAAGCGTTGTTGGAATTAAAAAGAGTCATAAACATGCTCAAAGTGGTCATACTTATGTGCTTAATTAATTTCTATTTCATTAGGCTAGCTTACCTTAGCTTAAGTACTTGAGAGCATCAAAGGAAATTACATAAAAAATTAAATGCATAAATACAGTATTTAAGCTAGATAAGCTGCTATAAGGCTTGATAAAAAAGCTCTTCTTTATTGCCACACACAGTACCATGCTTAGGTACAACAATGCTCAAATAAAGATCCGTACACTCAATGACGTCTGTTGCGGGCACTTTGGAAAATATTCTAACTTTGGAAAAACAAACTACAAGAGCTCTACTATGCTATGAAAAAAAATATATGGAAACCATGTGTCCCAGTGCTATATTTATAGGCCAACACATACCCCATGATATTGGCTATTCAACATCACATCTTGCGGCCTCATATTGGGTATTCGATATCAAGGCTCTGATATCATGTATTTGATATCGGAGCCAAACAAAATACTATTCATTAGACTTCAAATTAAATTCTAATTTAGAGGGAAGATGAAGGAATACTTAGGAGGATATAAAAGGCACCAAGAAGATAAGTTTGGGGTAGGCTTATTAGAAGAAAGAAGATTAGTCTCAAGGAGGAGGCTAGTCCTTAGAGAGAAGGCTAGTCTCAAGAGTGAGGTAAGAGAGCCTCAAGAGAGTGTCTTAAAAAAGGGAGTGTGAAGCTAATCTTGAGCACTCTTATTCTTCGTATTTGTGAGCCATAATTGGCCATTGTGTGAATAGCTGTAAGAAGAAAGAGAGAGGGCCTTAGCCAATTACCTTGGTTTTCATCATTGTGTGTGTGTGATTGCTTTGGTTTTGTGTGTATGAGAATTGGATTGAATCTCTTGTTTATCCTTGGGAATGTGTGCTTTCTTTATGCTATAAATTCTCCATTTTGAATAAGAATAAATATTTTCTTTTCATTTCTTGTTCAAATTTTTTGTTTGTAATATTGAGAGAGCTTGGATTCTGAAATCCTTACAAGTTTCTCATCAATGAACAATTAAGTTGTTGTGAATGCATATGAGATCATAGATATGACATCCAAACTACTACATTCTACCTCCAACATCGTAGATGCAATGTTGATACAAAGTCTTAGTTGCAATAAGAACCTATCAATATGCTTCACCTAGTACATTTATGGCACCATTTATTCAATAAGGATGTAGAATATATTGGAATTTCATTGCAACTTTTGATTATTATCTCAAATTTTATTGTTGTTTTATGTTCAAGCACATATGTTGAAAGTGATGTAAATGTTGTTAGGATGGCATGAATAATTAAGTTGTAGTTATGAATGCATATAAGGCCACTGATGTGACATCCCAAGTACAACATTGTCTATGTGAGATCAATGTTAAGTCTTAGTTGCAATAAGTGTCTCTATAAGTATGGTTCACCTAGTGCATTTATGACATCATTTGATTGGTAAGTAGCAAATTTTTGTTAGTTGGTTTGGTGGTATTGGATTCTAAAGAAATATTAATAATAAGAAAAAAAATCAAAGTAGATCACAAGCTTGATACTTGTAGCAACTGAAAACGTCGACGGCTGGAAAGAACGTCGAGGGGTCATCGGCCGTTGACAGTCTCAACCCCATTTCCGCAGGAGGGCCGTGCTGGATGGAACGAAAATGGGATGCCCTAAACAGTCTAGTTGATCAGACAGGGACTTAGTCCGTGTTAATATAACCTTTTGCAATGTGTGATTTGAAAACGAAACTGATAGCGTGAAGTAATGCTTAGATGTAAAAGAGGCAGAAAACAGTGTAAAATGCAATAATAAGCAAGAGACAAAGTAAAATGTAGTTAGAAAAATGCATCATTCCAAAGCTACGAATTCGCTCTGTCAAGATGGATACAGTTGGTTGCATAGCGCTAAGAAGTGTAGAGATCCCAAGGGTAACCAAGACGTGTAGAGCAAGATGGCTGTGTGCTTGGATGTGGGCTCAGTCGTTAACAATGTGAAACACTACCAAGATGGTAGAAGAGAGTAGAATGAAATGCCAACTGAGAGTGTTAACCATTTGCAATGTCAAACAGAAAGCTTACAATGCCAACTTTTTTTTTGCTTGTTAGCCAACCAGATTGCTCAGAGAACAGGGACCCTTTTTTTACCAAAAGAGCCAAACTTTTTTGCCGAAAGAGTCCCCATTTTTTTTGCCAAAGAGCCAACCTTTTGAGCATTGCTCATTGGGGTATTTATAGGACCAAGGGTGCACGAAAGATGCAATTTGGATGCCACATGCCCTGGGCTTATGCTGACCTTTCTATGTTGCACGTGTGTTCATGACTGTTGGGCAAGCCTGCCATGCCGTAATTACAAACCTACCATGTTGTAATTGCATTGTTAGAGCAACGGTGCAATTAGGTGAGGTGCATTGATGTCACGTAACCACTTGCCACTTTCCTATGCTTTGTAGCGTAGCATGTTTGGTGTGGCATGGCATCTTGTCACGCTGTGCTACGCTACGCAGCGTAGCGTAGCATAACCACCAATTCGAAGCAACAATCTGCATTATGTCCCGCTGCATGCGTTGGAAACCTTTGCAGTGTTTTGATTGCTGGTTGCATATTTGCTATGCTATGTTGCGTATCATAGCATAGCAGCTATCCTTAGTTGCAAAATGTCGTCAATTTGCAAAATTTGTTGATCCCACCCTTTGAGATGGCTTTTTTCACTTTTGCAGAATTTTTATGCCTCGCTGTGCCATGTAGCTTAGCGTAGTGATGTAGCAAACATGACCTATTTTTGCCAAGTTCACTACTTTCTGACGAAAAGAGACATTACTGAAGGACTCAAAGTCAGGCGAGAGGACTAACCATCCAACTTTTGCTACGCTGTGCTACGTTGCGTGGCATGACATAGCGTAGCATTGCACTTTTGTAACCATCTTCTGAACTTTGCTACGCTACATAGCGTCGCAAAACTCCTTGACTTAGAAAACTTGCTGAAGCGTTTTGCACGTTCTGAGCACTGCCAGCAATTCTATGCACTGCTCCCAAGTGAACTGTCAGTTGGATGAACTACTCAAGTGGGCAAGCTGGAGAATTCATTTAGCCTGTTGACACCTGGGGTAGAAAAACTTGCCAAACTAGATAGTCTGAACTTCAGAGCATCCATCTCTTGAAGAACTACCATAACGCTGCGTGAATTGCAAAGACCTAGTGAAGAAATCATGTCTTCAAATTTTGGGTTGTTTCATTGGCCCCTCTTTGTCGACGTCTAGAGGATGGGCTCGAGAGACGTTGACAAAGAATATAAAACACCACGGAAGACACGAAGCTAATGTTGTTACTCAGTGATCGTCAAGACATTGCTTGGCTGTGCTTGAGAGTGAAAGGATGAAGCAGGGAGGAAGGAGTCTTAAAAAAAGGATAAAGATGAGGTTTAGCAGAATCCCTCGTCGAAGTGCTCATGAGGGAATCATTCACGTTTTCATCTTTACCTTCACTAGCCTGTAACCTCTTGTAGGATAGGTGTGTCTTTCCCAGGATGAGTTGTGTTACATCTGTGTGGGGTTTTTGACCTGCCTATAGATGCTTCCCATGCGGTGAACTGTGTTATGCATGTCATGGAACTTGCACTCTGAAGTGGCGAATCTAGTCGAGACACTCACTTTATGACGTTGTAGCATTGGATGCTATGGCAAGACATACTCTATGTTGCACCCTGTAAGCATGACAGAGAGTGAAGTAGCCACGATGCAAAGCGAGGGAAAAGGTCTTGCTTACTGCAAACGTTGTTGAAGCTCTTAGACATCTGTGTTGGTGCACGGTGTCCAAAGTAGGAAGGCCAGCAGTAGCCTTGGAAGCACCGCCGTGGAGGAGCTAGCATTGAAGGTGCTGGGAGTTGCTGTGAGTACAAATGCTCTGGAATCCCAGGGAACTACTATCAGGTTGGTGGGTCATGATGATGGTAGGTCCAAAGGGCTAGTGCGATGTCATACGACATCTTTGGAGGATCATCATGATGCTAAGGGTGGCGACGTCACATACGTTCCAGCTCGCGTTCCCATTGCGTCATGAACTATGTTCTGGAGTTACAACATCCCACCTCCACGTTGGCACTATGCACGCTCGTTCAATGTGTACTTGGCACAGATGCATGCTAGGGACATGACACAAACCCAGTTTAAGGTCCTGGTAGACCGTGTGCTGGTTTATGGTCCCAGCGAACTACTATGCTAGTTTAAGGTCCCAGAAGACCATACATGCCAGTTTAAAGTCATGGTGGATGTGTCGTGCTAGTTTATAGTCATAGTGGACTAGCTGTGCTAGTTCTACGTCGTAGCAAATGGTCGTCTCTAGTTTAACATCATAGCGGATGCTGCTTGCTAGTTTTACATCATAGAGGACGTTGCTTGTTGCTGCCAGTTTATCGTTGTAGCAAACGGTGCTCATCGTCTTCATGCTTCAGATGTAGTACAACTTCAGGTATGAGTGATTCATCGGGTGGCGAACTCGTTGTCGTCCATGTTCACTAACTTGAAGGCTCCATTCCTGAAGGCTTTAGTGACCATGTAAGGGCCTTCCTAGTTGGCTAAGAATTTTCTCACATGCTCATTGACAGCTTTGAGGACGAGGTCTCCCTTCTGTACTGGCTATCGGTGCGGGTCTGCACGGTGCTTTTGCTATTGCTTGCTCTGGTAGTGCTCTATGCAGCTCAGCGTCTGTGCGTGCTCCTCCTCTATTGAGTCGAGATCGATGATTCACAACTCATTGTTCTAGGCTTCGCTCACAACATCTGAGAGGATCATCCGGAGTGATGGTACCTGCAACTCAAGAGGCAACACAACTTCAGATCCATAAATAAGGCTATAAAGAGTCTTACTTGTTGTGGTTCTGCATGTCATTCTATAGGCCCATAGAACGTAGAGGATTGTCTCATGCCACCGCCTCTTACTGTTGCTAAGCATCTGCATTAGCAAGTTGATGATGGACTTATTTGTAGCCTCTGCCTATCTGTTCACCTATGGGTAATACGAGGAGGAGAATGATTGACTAATGCCTAGATTACTGCAGAAGGTTTGGGTTTCTATACTACTAAATTATGACCCATTGTCAGTTACAATAGTCATTGGAAGCCCAAACCTTATCATAATGTTGTCTAGGATGAAGTGGCAGATTTGTTGAGATGTCGTCTTCCTTAGGGGGATGGCTTCCACCCACTTAGTAAAATACTCAGTGGTAGTGATAATGAAGCTATGCCCTACAGAGGACTTAGGCATGATAGGTGCTATGAGGTCTAGTCCCCATCATTGGAAAGGCCACATGATTTGCGTTGAGTGCAGGTTCGTAGATGAGACGTGTATGAGATTTGTGTATCTCTGGCACGTGTCACACATGTTGACTTTTGATAGGCAGTCACACTCCATGTGGGGCCAATAGTACCCTAGGCATCTGATCTTCGCAGCCATAGCCCTAAGTGCTATGTGTCTACCACACAGTCCCTCATGTACTTCATTAACTACCTTCTACGCCTGCTCCCCATCCACGCATGCCAGCAATATCCCGTCATAGGAGCATCGGCACAAGGCATCATTTCCCATGAGCGTATATTGCTGGCGCACTTACGGATTGCATCTCTTTGAGTAGATGTCAGTCTGCTTGGGGGTTCATCATGTTGTAGGTAGGCTTTAATGTTAGTGTACCACTCCTAGGTATCTACAGCTTTGATAGAGGCCACGTGTCCCACCTGAGTGATAGGCTCAGTACATTCGACAATCGAAGTTGGTAGACTTGCAAATGAGTATGGTGGAATGTTTAGTGCAAGTGTGGCTAAGGCATCTACCATGGTGTTCTCGTTGTGTGGCACATGTTGCATATCTGTGGTTGCAAATTGCTTGAGTAGGATTTTTGCTAGGCCATAGTAGGGTTGCAGGTGTGTAGCTTTGTAGGCATAGACCTCGACGGTCTGATTCACAACTAGTTGTGAATCCCCGCGAATTGCCAAGTGTTGTATGCGTAGTGTTTGGACAGCTAAGAGGCCTCTAAGTAGCCCCTCATACTCTGCCATGTTGTTGGTGTAGGGAACGCAAAATGATAAGCAAATGGGTGCATTTCCCTAGAGGGAAACGTAATGACAGCAACTGCACTACCTCCTTGCACGGTTGAGGCACCATCGAAGTGTAAAGTAGCTTCTAGGTGCGATGGGATGATGTTGATAGTACCAACATGCTCATATGGGAATTTAGGATTTATGGTTGCATGGTCGTTGATGGGTGAGGCCATAAGTTGCATTGCTATGGCTTGACCCTTAGTCGACGACTGGCTTACATAGTGTAGGTTGAACTCGGTGGTTATTGCTTTCCATCAGGCTATCTTGCTACTTTCATACAGGTTTTTAGTGATAGCCCAGAGTATGTTGCTTTTGCAAATGATGTTAATTGTACTATGAAACAGGTAGTGCCTCCACTTTTTTAATGCAAACACTAAGGCAAGGTAATTTCTCTCCACTTCATTGTATTTCGCCTCATGTGCTATTAATGCATGACTCAGATAATACACTAGTATCTCAGATCCATCGTCTCGTTTCTGACATAGCAGTGCTGCAATAGATGTGTCGAAAGTGGCGAGGTATATGAAGAAAGGCTTATCCCTCTGTGGTGGATGCATAGTTGGGAGGTGCAAGAGCTCTCTCTTCAAGTCATCGAAGACTTTTTGACATCGGGTTATCCACTCAAAGTTAACCCCTTTCTTTAGAAGATGTTGCATGGGGTGTAACTTGTCAGTCAACTTTGCTATAAACCTTCGGATGAACTATACCCTACCTTGCAAGAAATACTTCTTAGGATTAAGACACAAATTATGCATTTGACAACACTTAAGGACTACCCCTAGATCGCGTGGGTGATCAGCTGCCTCCTTGGACTTGACCGCTATATCATGCACGTAGTCGTTTAATGTTTCTAGGATGTAATTGCTGAAGATGTAAGTCATGGCTCGCTAATAGGTTGCTCTGGTGTTCTTAAGCCCAAAAGGCATCATGGTGTAACAAAAGGTCCCCCATGGGGTCATGAAGGTTGTTGTTAGCTGATGCTTCGGGTTGATGCGAATTTGGTTGTAGTTGGAGAAGCCATCCATGAAGGATAGCAGGGCATGGCTGACTGTAGTGTTGATGAGTTGATCAATGCTTGGAAGTGGAAATCATCCTTGATCGTTGCTTTGTTCAAATCCTGGAAGTCTATATAGATTTGTATTCCTCACGTTTTCTTAGAAACCACGACTATGTTGGACACCCATTCCGAGTAATCAACTACACGGTTGAAACCAGCTTGGTATAGCTTGGTGATTTCATCTCTCACGGCTAGTGCAATTTCTGGTTTGATCTTACAAGCCTTCTGCTTGAATGCCTTCATGTGTAGGTCTAGGACGATGTTGTGCTGTATCAGCCTTAGATCTAAACCTGACATGTCACTATATGACCATGTGAAGACTTTGATGTTATCTTGCAAAATCTTGGCTACATTTTTATGCATCTGCACATTTAGGAGGGAGCTAAGTTTCAATGTTTCTACTTCCCCCTTGGATGTGGTCATAGGCGTCTTGACGAGAGGATCCTCAATCACATCCTCGACCTCCAAATCTAGAGTTTGGACCAGATGTTCAGGCTAGTCTGGGGATGTTTCTAAAGACGCTATGGTGCTAGCTATAGGTGACCCCCAATCGATTAGGTCAGGGTTCAATTATTTTGTGAGCTTGCAATGTGGACCTGCTAAAGCTAAGGGCACGGAGAGATAAAAATGGATTTCCATTTTTTTTTAACTTGTCAAAATGAGATAACGGCCTGGTTAAGAGGCACCTGTTGGTAGTAATCATGTACAACGAAAACTTGCAATGCAATGACAAGATGTAACTAGCGAAGTATAATGTAAAGATTGAAATTTTGCTAGTTTAAAGTCATGGAGGACCACTATGACATGGAGATGCAGAGCTGCTAAAAGGAAAAATGTAAAATTGTCGATATGAGAACGTGAAACTGCTAAAAAAATGTAAAACTGCCAATGCGAAAACGTGATCTTGCTAGTTTAGCGTCATTGCAGACTACAAATGTGTAATAGATCAAAGTTGTTGAGGGTGTTTTTAGACCGTTAAAAGCACAACTATGCTATGATTACTAATTTAAGGTCTTTTCGGACTGGTAACGAGAGTGGAACACTACGCTAAAAATGCTAGTTTAAGGTCTTTTCAAATTGTGAACATTACAACTGCTCTGGGGTTGCTAGTTTAAGGTCTTTTCAGACCCGTAAAATCGAAAATATATATATATTTTGTTTCTCAGGAAAGCAAGCAGTTAGCTTGGAGCATGTTAAGGTTTTAATGCCAACAGTGTTACGATGTCATGGCGAGCATGCTACACTGTACGACGCACTCCACATTAAACGGAGAGAGAGAGCGGCAAGTTTCCCTTTTTTGCCATTACGACAATAAATAGGGATTAAACGCTGGTAAGCTTATCATTCTTACCATAAGAGCGCAGGGACCATATTTGGAGCACAGAGTGATTTCGAAGCATGAAGTGATCATGTTAATAGCAAGTAAGGTGGGTTTTTGCATTGTAATGAGGAAAAAGTCTACAAGCAGAACAATAGCTCCAAAGAAGGAATGCATGAATTTGGCACTTGCAAAGGTTAAGGAGGTGTAGAAAACCCTAGGGCACATGACACAAGCGCACGTCACGGTGCGGGTGGACACACCGTTGACCCGGTAGGCTACTATGCTTCCTCTATTTTTTTTTGTGATTCTGTTATCATTTTTTTGTCCTCTACTTTCATCTTACACCCTAGTCTTAGTTATCTATGTTTTCTGTAATCATGTTGTTTTGGCCTTTGCACTGCTACTATTGTCATTTTGGCCCCGACAGATGCATAAACGCTACGCCATTGTTGCATACAAGGTCACTTAAACCTCCGCCGCTACGGTTGTCATAACTGTGGGGGTTTGGACAGTTTAAGTTACTTGGATTTCTAATGGCATGACGTAGGATCCTCAGGAGGGTTGGGCCATGCATGATGTGATGGTGTGACACGTGTTTTGTTGGGGCGTATTGTTAATCACCCTGTTAGGGTTAATTGCTTTGTTGCTACGCTAGGCTATTTTCGCTGCACTAGCGCTTTCATGTTCTTACTACGCTATGTGCGAGAAGAGGGTTATGCTACACTATATGCATGGACTGTTAGGTATTGCTATGTTTGCATGTGCATTTCACTTAGACATGATGCTAACACTTGCTAGTTGTGTTGTGCAGGATGGGACTAAGGCTAATTCTGATTATCTTGGAAATTGCAGGGGTCCTGTGTCACGTAAGCAAACCTGTGGCCAATGCTCCTCCCCCTCGGATACATGTGGGAGAGCAGGGAATCTGGTTCAGGGAAGGAGCACAGGAGTTCCTACAATACCTCCTCGAACAATTTAGTGTGATCATTTGGTCATACTTAGAGGAGGAATAGGTAGTCATCATAACAAAAGCCATATTTCCTAGGGCAAGCTAGGGCATCCTGAGGTGTCTGACGAACGGGACAATCATGAGTAGGTAGGGAGACGGATCTAGTCAATGCCCCACAAGGTTAAGGTGTTTGACCTAGATATGGGATATGCTTGAGTGCAGTTGCTACCATCATTACAACACATTATTTATTGCACGTTATATGGCAACATGCTTTCAAAATCCACCAGGAACTATCTACTATGCAGGTGAGTTTTGCAGCCTTGTTCCATTGTGTTGAAGCGACACTGGCCATATTGGCCAAATGCTAATGGTATGTTTTTTTTACCAGGTTCTACTTCAACAAGAACGGGGTTCACAACTGACCGGGCTTGCTAACTACAACACGTATAGCCCTACAGGAGTTCTCTTCTGCTGAGAACTTGCGTGCAAGTGTGATTGGTCAATGCGGGGATGAATACCATACCTATACCCCATTCCCTATGATCAATGCAAGGGGTTTGGTTGGCTGGATGAGGATTGGGTAGAGCCCTTCAAACCAATCACCGTTGATCAAGCTCTAGTTAGTCTTTTGCTGTTCCCACTACCATATAGACCTGGTAGGCCAAATAGTAAGTTTTGCATGCTTAAGTGTCTTTGCAATCTTTGGATTTTCTATGTTTTTATGCTAAACGTTTCTTGTGAAAGCTGTTATAGGGGTGAGAAAGCCCTAGGAGGTGATGGTGGGAACCACCGAGACATAAGGGGCAAACATCTACTTCAAGTACAGACAAGTAGATGCAAGCCAAAGCTGGATAAACGGTGCGGCTTTGGACTCCTTGGTCTAGAATATCCAAAAGGTTGGGCTTATGGATCTATTCCTGGCCTTGAATCTGAGCGTTCCTACTGCCGAGATGCTTTCCTTGGTCAACTCCTTTTCCGACAAGGTGGGCCGCTTTCGTACGTGCATACAAGGCATACGAGTGGTCATTGAAGTCAATGACTAGCCATTTGCGGACCTGTTCAGTGTCCCTGCTGATGGCATGCTTATAAGGTAGAAGGGAAAGACAGAGCTGATCCTTTAGAATAAGGACATTCAGGAGTGGTTAGGGATTGCCAAGGAGCAGAAGGGGCTCCCCATGGAGAAGCCCAAAGTGGGACTCGCCAAGGAGGCTTACCCTGTCTTCTGTGCTCATGCATTCCCCCAACTGCTTACCCAAGGGAAGGTCCTGGGGATTGAGCAAGCCTGAATAATGCATGAGGTCATGGAAGAGGGGGCCCGCTACAACTGGACCATGTTTCTATGTAAAGGCTTGCAGATTGAAATTTTGGGGCTCCATAAGAAATTGAAGTCCCATTCCAATATACATTATGCCTTTTACATAGCCTGTCTAAGGCGTTTCGCGGAGTTTTTGGTGGTTTAAGATAATGGAGCCTGGATCATGCGAAATCGCAACTAGATTTTCAAACCGTGGATCCACCATATCCTCTAGACCATCCAAGCCCAAGATCCCCTAGAGATAAATGGGGAGTCAATATCTATGATGACTAAGGATCGAGTGGCCCACAAATTTTGTGGCCACGACAACATAGGAGAGATGCCTTCTATTGTAGCCGGTAGCATGTCATGGGGGGAACATCTCATAACAGAGACTGTGGAAAAAACATTGTAGTGAAAGAGGCCTCCTCTAGCTAAGGAAACCCTTAGCATGAAGGAAGAGGATGGGCTGAGACTACGACTTAAACTGCAGAGGACACAACCCCCCATTGGTAAATACTTTTGTTTAATTCCTACCTTGTTATTGTCTACCACGCTATGCTACGCTAGGCGACGTAGCATAGCATAGCACCTAATTTAGGCTAACTTGTTTCGAGCTAATGCAAACATGTTTCTTGACTGGCAGAGGAAGAAGAAGAAAAAGAAGAAGGTGACAAAGAGGTGTCAGCCCTAAGATGGGGGTGACAAATAAAGACTCGGAGGCCCCAGTCTCAGAAGAAAGGGCCTCGGTCAAGAAGGGAGCTCCTGCCGCTAAGGTGGGGGCTCTTGTCATTAGGAAGAATCCTCTTACTAATGAAGAGAAGTCTCTCTTGAATAAAAATGATGCTGATCTCCTAAAAGAAAAGGCACTAGTGCATGAAGAAGAGGTTCGTATAGGCTTGGTAGGGACTTCTTCCAAGGCTACCATCCTCATTTTGCATCAGCAGGAAGGGAGACCGCAATCGGACGTTGGTGAGTTCGAAAATGTGTTTGCCTTGTCCTAGTCCATTTCGGCCATTGCTGATATGTTTAGTTATGTAATGGGCACCACTATTGATGCTGCAGGACCTCCTTCGACTCGTACGGAATCATGGACCGAGATCCCTGATAAGTTTACGTTTATGCAGGGAATTGTCGACGACATAGTCGCCTTCAGCAGGTGGACCCTGATGTGGGTAAGTAGTAGTGCTAGGTGCTCTCATGTTGCTACACTAGAGTTTTAGACTTTGTTAACTTTACTATGCTGACGCGATTGCTACGCTCTTTGTGTCATGGCAGCCTCCCAGCTCAAATGGGACACTACACGACCTTTGAAAGTGGGTGTCGTGCCTACGTTTCTGCTTGAAGTGATCGAGGTGTCTCATCGTGCATATGACGATGGTTGCAAATGCACTTTGCACTTGGCACGCTCCTTGTGGAAGTATAAGTGCATCAATGAGGACATTTGGAAACAGGTCCAAAAAGTTGAGCAAAGAGAGGCTGACCTGAGCGCCAAGGTGGAGGATCTCAAGTCGAGGAACGAATTCCTCATAGTCCATGACACTAATAATGAGGACTGGTGCATGGATGTGATATACTATGCTAGATTTTGGACAGTCACATGTCAGAACGTTGAAGCCATCCATGAAATAATAGAACAGCGGATGCAAATGGACTTGTTAATCCAAAAGTGTTAGGATTTGAAAGATTTTAGCACCAAGGTTTATGAATGGGGGCAGTTCCAAAAAAACCACAAACATATGTATAAACTAGAAAATTCCACCCATCGTAAATTGTACAGGGACACTGCTATGGAGGCATTTACATATAAAGCATTCGTAAATGTCATTGATGCTTCTGAGGCCTATGTCAAGTTCAAAGAGCAGGTAATGGTTATGGAATCTCCTGACTAGAAAGTGGACCTTCCCACATGAGAGATCGCAACTGTCTCCTTTTCTCCAAGACCACCAAAGTGGACAACCACAGAAAGGGAGAGAGCTACTGTAGACACTGAACCAAGCAATAAACATTGGGTGGACATCATGGTCGAGGAGGTCTGGCGCTACCTCGAGCTCGGTTTAGACCAGATACCCTTTGAGATGGACACAAGCCCTTCTCAGGTTAGTTGCTTTCTATTGTATTAATGCCTATGCTCTATTGTAGCTTGCATGCATTACTTTAGCTGAACACTTCATTCCTACGATGTAGACTCTAGATGAGGGTGCGAGGCCCATGGAGGGAAGGAATGAAGAATCAGTAGAGGACAACGTAGGGAAAGGAGATGCAAACAGAAATGATGCAAGAATGAATGATGAAGATGATGTGAACAGGGACAACCCATGATAGCATGGGATTTTTTTTTTGAAATCTTGAATTTTTGTAAAAATTTTGCACACATTATCCAAAAGGAAAAAGTTTTGAATAAAGGAGAGAATTTCGAAAAGGAAATTGATTCTGCATTAACTTGTGCATTGTCTACATGTTACGTTTTTTGTAAAATGTTCATGCTTTCATGTGCTAGTTTTAGGCCGTTTCAGGCTATTGCCTAGCATAGTTTTAGGTTGTTTCAGGCCATTGCGTAGCATGCCAAAAGGATGATACATTAACGAAGCAAAAGGTGGTGAATGTAATGGCGACTGGGTAGGAAGCAGTGAGGTTGCTACACTAGGCGTAGCTACTTCTTGACCCAGCATGGGTTGAGTGAAATGTAAGGCCAAGGCATTTTTCCAAGGCCTTCGTTTGCATCATTGTCCCCTACTCGGAAGGGCAACTCAGCCCATGCGCTTTTGTTTTGGTAACTAGCTTGCTGAGCCAATTCCCCCACTGAATGGTTAATGCATGCGTAAGCAGGTGCTTCGCTCTTAGAGGCTATGACCTCTGAGCCCTGCTCCATGTCTATGTTGTTAATTGCCTACACTGCTACTTCGTCACCATGGATCACCACTTCCCTACCTGTGTATGGTAGATGGATTTACTGGTGTATGGGTGATGAGATAGCCCTAAGCTGCGCTAACCATGACCTTCCCAGGATCAAGTTAAACCTGGGCATTTCCTCGACCACGATGAATGTCGCGTTGGTGGGGAATTGGTCCACTAGGATGCGTGCCCCATTGAACGACCTCAAGCATGACGTTGTTGTGGGTTTGATCTGGTTGACCAAGCCCAACTTGTCCACAATAGGGAAGGGGATGACATTTGTGGCAACCCCATCATCAATGTGTACCCTTCGGAACCAGTATTGGCTGACCTGAATTGTAATGAAAAGGGGTGTTATAGTCACCTGACCCCTTTCAGGATCTTTCCTAATGGAGTAGTTACAGAAAGTTAGTTGAGACAGTTCTAGCTCTATGGGTGTAGAGGGAAGCATGATCGAGTGGATCACTTCCTCTTCTGCTGGCATGTCTTCATTGACCAGAATTGCTATCAACATGCGGATCAAAGCCTCACGGTGTGAGACAGATGTCATGATTAGGTTGTACAAGCTCAGTGTAGTGTTTTTTTGTTTTAGAGGTTTTTCAACCTAAGTGAAGGCATCTAAGAGGTCCTGACCGCCCCCCCTATTTAACGCTTTCCTCCTCTTCTATTTGTCCTAGAAGACGGATTTCCCGAGGAGGGGTGACCTCGGATCTAGGCTTAGAACCTTTTCGGTAGGGCGACGTGGACTGTGTGGATATAGCAACATTCGTTGTACTATCCAAAATCATCAGTGTAAGGCTGGAAGGGAAAATAGACACTAAAAGATCGTTGGGCAGGCACAATTGACCTTGCCTTCTCCCAAGGGCAAGCTGGAAAAGAGAACGAAGGTAGAGTGCCTTGGATGGTTTGCACGCAAATCAACCAATGACTTCCCCAAGCATAAGCTATGGCTAGCACTGGGGTTATCATAAATGGTGTAAATAGAATGTAAATGGAACGCAAATAGAAACATGAAATGTAAACAGAGTGCAGAGCGTAAACAGGGACTGAATTGTAAATGAAGTGCAAACAGAGTTATATTGTGAACAAAGCATAAATAGAGTAAACAATATAAATGGAAGGCAATAATGAAACTGTATTGTATTGTTTAACAAGAGTGTGCACTGGTCAAATCGTAGTTGTGTGTGTGATAGCAAGTCAAGCGCTAAGCCTCGAGATGATGTGTGAAGTGTTTGTGGGCGTTTGGATGCTAGGAGTCTCGTGTGCCTGAGCATCCAAGGTTCAAAGTTGCTCTTTTTTCAAAATTTCTGATCCTGTTTAAGTGAATTAATAGGGTATTTATATGGTTTGGCTAGGCTTGGGCATGGAATCCATGGATGGAATTGATAGCTGAGGGATGAGAGGAAACAGGATCGTGTGACACGTGTGCATGGGCAGACTACGTTCTAGACTGGATGCACTGTATCTTACAATCTGTATTGATTTACATTATGCTTATGCATACAATTTGAAGCGTAAGGGCTTGACAAGCTTACAAATGTTGTAAATTTACAATAAAATAATAGTATACAACAAGAAATCTTGATTCTGGCTCGCTTGGAACTTCCTGATCCATGAACTAGTTACTACAGGATGTTGACATGAGTGGTCATATGGCTATTTGAGATGTTTTTTCTTCATCAAGGCTACCAATGTGAGTTGATCTTATCCTAGTGTGCCCTCAACGTGTGTCTAAAGTGCTTTAGGCCACTTTTGGTAGCTCATGCTGGGCTCACGCTGTCAACATGACCTAGGCATGACCTAGGCATGAGCTAGGCATGACCTGGGCGTGAGCTAAGCGTGAGCAAGCTAGGATTGTTCGTTTCACACAAAATTTTAATTTTTGAGACCTGTCTTTCAAGTGTAACTACTGCCTACCCTTGGGGGTTGAGTTGATACTGAAAATTATGTTTGGGGCTACTTGATTTGACCTATTTTTGTTTGGTCACGCTGGGCTCACTCTATCAGCATGACCCCAGCATGACCCCAGCGTGACCTGGGCGTGAGTAAACAAATCATGTGATTTTGAGCTTAATTTTTGAGGTTTTAGAGGCCAGGAGCTACAATGGACATCAGTGAAGCTCAAGGGGAGTCCGTGTGCTTGAATTCAAACTGTTTGGACTTAGTTTTAGGGCTTTGAAAGTTGGTCATGCTGTACTCACGCTGGGCAGCGTGACCTCAGCGTGACCTCAATGTGAGTGCTGAAAATGGTGTATTTTCGAGTCCAAAATCAGAATTCTGAGGGTTGGGACCTAAAGCAATCATTAGTGGACCTTGAGGGGGTCTTGTACCTTCAAAATCAGGCTATTTTAACACTATTTTGGGGCTATTTTGAGTTACTCACACTGGACTTACGTTGCCAGTGTGACCTAGGCATGACCTCAGTGTGAGTAGCAAGATTTGTGTGATTTTGTCTTGAAATTTGGGATTTGGATGCTAAAACTTGGAGTAGTCATTAGTGGGCCCCGAGGGGGACTTGCCCATTCAAATTAGGACCATTTTGACCTGATTTGGAAGTTTTTAGGGTTGGTCACATTGAGGGCAAGCTAGCTTGATAGCATGAGCAAGCTGGCTTGAACAAGCTGGGTGTGAGTTCCATGCCTTAGTCAAGCTTTGCCTCTTGAATGTCAAAAAGGGCTTAAGTCATTCTTGTTTCAAAGTGTTAAGGTGAAATTTTGTGGTGTTTCATTCATCTTTGGTGACGAGGGCATAGACGTAGGGGGTGGAGACATAGGCTTAGAAGTACCAGGGACGGTACTTCCTCTCGATGTCTCACCTTCGAAATGCACTTTCCATTTTTTAGGATGAGAAGGTTATTCAGTGATCTTGCACGGGGCAGGGGCTATCCAATGGGTCGACCCCCTAATGATAAAAGGAGCTAACGGTGTTAACACGTAGGGTGGCGCGGTTTCACTAATAGGTGGCGCAGAGATGGATGCCCAGGGAGGGACTCTCAGAACGAACGATTGTTGCGAGCTTCGGCCAGCTGCTGGTGGTGCTGGTGCACTTTGTTGAGGCACATGGACCATGAATGGCTACTAGGGTGTCCTAGGATCACTGTCAATACTGATGGCGTTGATAACATAACCAGCATTATTAGCATTGAGGGGGTTTGTGTAGACATGCATAGATTGGTTCTCAGGGCATACTAGGTTTCTTTCGTCCAACACTAGTTTTCCCTGATCGATCAATCTATAGATGTCATCCTACAACGCCAAACAGTAATATGTGTTGTGACCACACTGTTGGTGATGGTTACAAAACCTATCCAGTTTGAAACCCTTAGGAACTGGGGGCTCATTGGGTAGGGCCAAGGAGGGGTTCCTAAGGAGCTCGTAGTAGCATTGATGTCTCCCGATTCCTTCTTCCAACATCTACCTATGTTGGATATGTCCTACTACCAATAGTTGCTTCAGAAGTTCTAAAGGCTTAAGAGGTAGTGGGGTCTACTTTGAGCGATCTTTACGCTCAAAGTTCGGTTTGGGTTGTGCAGATGTCTCAGGTGCAAGAACTGGAGGTTCAACATGTTGCCCTGCTTAGGCATGGGGTTAGCTGCGGGTACGGCTGGTTTCTTGTTGTTCTTGTTACCATTGTTACTAGGTTTGGGCTTGGCCTCAGTCACCATAGTGGCCACTGTGGTCATTGGGGCCTTACCCTTGTTCTTCTTTACGAAGGTGTTTTTGTAAGCGATGTAGGCTGGGTCTTTGCTTACCTCGGTCGTGTCCTATATGCTCTTAGTTTGAGCGAATGCTTGACTAAGAGTGTGAGGTTCAAGGTAGTATAGTTTAGACTTGATAAAGTCATTCACTGCATCCTTGAAGATGGTCAGTAAGTGGGCCTCCGCGATGGGCTCGCAGATTTTGTTGAGGGTTGCGCTCCAATGCTGGATGAATTTCTAGACTAGTTCCAAAGGACCCTACTTCACACTCATCAAATGGTCCAACATGATTTTTGGCTTCAAGTTATACTTGAAGTGCATCACGAACTAGGTCAGAAGCTCTTTGAGAGTTGAAATGGATAAGCGCAGCAGCATGCAGTACCAATCCAAGGTTCTCCCAGCTAGGGACATGGCGTAGACACAAATAATCATGTGCAGCCATTGTTGCAACAGGAGAGACTCAAACCTAAAGGTAACAAGATGTGCGTTGGGATCCCCCTCCCCGTTGTACTTCATGAAGTGGGGGAGAGACATCCCTGGGGGTAACGTCAATGCAGGGATTGCAGGGCTGATGGGGTCATCCTAGTAAAAGTCCATGACTTGTACCGTGTCAGACCCAACAACTTTGAGGTGTTTTATTTCCTCAGTGAGGGTTTGGATGAGCTAGAACACTTGGCCCAGACCTTGTGACTTTGTGGACGATTGGGGAACTGCAGAGGTAGTTCCCACCTGTGGAATGGCGGGGGTGGCAACGTGACCCACCGATGGTACCATTGAGATAGCCCCTATGAACGGTGTTGCTTGCGTTGTCCACCACCCGGTAGGTGGTGCTGTTGGAGCAGCAATCATGGGTTGAGCTACCAGATAGGCCACTTGTGTCACCGATAGAACAGACCATAGCCCCGTGTTGGGTTGTACCATTTGCAGGGTTTGGTAGGTCTGAGGGAAAACATAATGAGACATCTGCAATGATTATGGAATAGGCAAAGAAGTGAATGGGGTCCATCATGTGGACAGGCCCGGGCCTACCATGGTTGGTGGGACAAACATGAATGTAGGAATTGAAACGGAAGTTATGTACGATTGTGAAGTAGGTACAGTATGAATATGCAACAGGGTAGTCGTGATTGGTGTGTGATGCGCTACAAGAATGGATTGATGAACAGTTCGTAGAGGCATAGTTGTTGTAAGTGAAATAGGGGAATAAGGGCGTTGATACATTGGGAAGGTGACATGGCTACCCATTGTAGCTGTGATTGTAGTCTACAGGACCGTAGGTATGATGACAACAGGAGTGGTGACAAACAATAGATTGGCCCAGAAGGACTGGGTAGGAGGGATAGGAACGGGGTTGGTTTGACCTTCCTTGTCAGATTGGAAATCGAGTTCCTCCTGTCTTTCCTAAAAAGCATCATCTTTGTTAGACGTTGTGTCCTGTTGCTCCCTAAGTTTGGCCAACTAGATTAGTTGGTCTAGAAGCCTTTGGTTTTTCTATGTCAAAGTTATGGAAGCGCTGGGAGTGGGAACAAACTCCTTCCTATCGCAGTAAGTGAACTCAAAGCTGTGTTTGCCTTCGAACTCATGTACATCCAAAGGTAGTTTTGCCTGAACCTTTGCACAGAGGAAGTTATAGCGTTCATATTGCTAGGCCAAGCCCTTAGGTCCCCGATTTTGAATCCTGAGGGATCAACATGTTTCCAACATTGGGTTGAGTAGTTGTTTGGCACTAGTGGTGTCTTGAACCATGATGGGAACCTCAATGTTGAAGGTGTTAGCAGCGGTAGTTACGGAAGCCATTGTTAAGTTAAACAGTTTTGAAAACAAAAAAGGCAAAGAAATAGGAAAGTTGAACAGTTTTGTGAAGGAGAACAACAAAGGAATTGGGAAGCAATCCAAAAATAAAAGAAAGGCTTTATGTCTTACTAGGCTCCCGAGGAACCATTGAGGTGACCGACCTGTACCACACGACATGTAAACAACCACAAAAGGGTGTCACATTTATACTAGTGCATGACAGGGTACAGAATGCATGCAAGACTACCATAAGATAGGCAAGTCAGCTAGCGACCAGAGGCTTTATGTCCTGTAGGGCTCCCGAGAAGCTATTAAGGCCACTGATCTGCACCGCACGATGCATAAAAAACCACAGACGGGTGTCAAGTTTACACTAATGCATATCAAGGTGCAAAAGGCTTATAGGACTACCATGACATGTGGAAAAGGCACCAAAAGCCCTACTTCTAGCACCAGAAAAATGTAGCTACTGAAAATGTTGGCGGCTAGAAAGAACACCAAGGGTTCATTTGCTGTTGACAGTCTCAACCTCGTTTCCACAGGAGGACCATGCTGGGTGGAACGGAAACAGGGCACCTTGAACGGTTTGGTCAATCAAACAAGAACTTAGTTGGTGTTAATATAACCTTTTGCAATGTGTGATTTGAAAACGAAACTAATAGAGCGAAGTAATGCTTAGATGTAAAAGAGGCAGAAAATAGTGTAAAATGCAATAATAAGCAAGAGACAAAGTAAAATGCAATTAGAAAAATGCACCGATCCAAAGCTATGACTTTGCTCTGTCAAGATGGATACAGTCGGTTGCACAGTGTTGGGAAGTGCAGAGATCCAGAGGGTAACCAAGATGTGTAGAGCAAGATGGTTGTGTGCTTGGACACAGGCTCAGTCATTAACAATGTGAAATGCTACCAAGGTCATAGAGGAGAGCAGAACGAAATGCCAACTGAGAGTGCTAACTATTTGCAATGTCAAATAGAAAGCTTACAATGCTCAAGGTTACAATGCTAGCTTTTTTTTTTGCTTATCAGCCAACAAAATTGTTAGCCAACTAGATTGCTGAGAGAACCGAGACCCTTTTTTTGCCAAAAGAGCTAACCTTTTTTGCCAAAAGAGTTCCTCTTTTTTTTCCAAAAGAGCCTACCTTTTTTTCCAAAAGAGTTTCCCTTTTTTTCCAAAAGAGCCGACCTTTTGATCGTTGCTCATTAGGGTATTTATAGGACCAAGGGCGTGCGAAAGATGCAGTTTGGACACCACGTGCCCTGGGCTTATGCTGACCTGTCTATGCTGCACGTGCCTTCATGACCATTGGGTGAGCCTGCCATGCCATAATTACAAACCTACCACGTTGTAATTACGTTGTCAGAGCAACGATGTAATTAGGTGGGGTGCATTGATGTCATGTAACCACTTGCCACTTTACTATGCTTTGTAGCATAGCATGTTTGGCGTGGCGTGGCATCTTGTCATGCTATGCTACGCTACATAGCGTAGCGTAGCATAACTACCAATTCAAAGTAACAATATGCATTGTGTCCCGCTGCATGCGTTGGAAACCTTTGTAGTGTTGTGACTGTTGGTTGCAAATTTGCTACGCTATGCTATGCTATGTAGCATATCATAGCATAGCAACTGTCCTTAGTCGCAAAATGTCATCAATCTGCAAACTTTGCCTTTTGCACTACGAAGCTTGTGAACTTGCTGATCCTGCCCTTTGAGATGCCTTCTGTCACTTTCACAAAATTGCTACACCTCGCTGCGCCATGTAGCTTAGCATAGCGTAGCAGCAAATATGACCTATTTTTGCCAAGTTTGCCACTTTCTAACAAAAGGAGACATTGCTGAAGGACTCAAAGTTGGGCGAGAGGATTGATTGTCTAGCTTTTGATGCACTGTGCTACGCTGCGTGGCATGGCATAGTGTAGCGTTGCGCTTCTACAACTGTCTTCTGAAGTTTACTATGCTACATAGCGTAGTGTAGTGTAGCAAAACTCCTTAATTTAGAAAACTTGCTGAAGCGTTTTATGCATTCTGAGCACTGCCAGTAACTCTATGCACTGCTCCTAAGTGCGTTGTCGGTTGGATGAACTACTCAAGTGGGCAAGCTGGAGAATCCATTTAGCGTGTTGACACCTAGGGTAGAAAAACTTGCAGAACTGAACAGTCTGAACTTCAGAACATCCATCTCCTAAAGAACTGTTGTAACACTACACGAATTGCAAAGACCTGGTGAAGTAAGCATGTCTTTGAATTTTGGGGTGTTTCAATACTAAGTAAACATCATCAAAAAAATGTGAAAAGAAAAAATTTTTGATTTTAGGATTATTTACTCAAGTGTACAACCTTATAATTTAAACTTTAAAAACATAAGTGAAGAAAATTAATTTTTAGTAGTGAGAAAGGTCCTAGTCATAACAAAGTTTACCACACTTTTCAACATCCATACTTGAACTTAATATAGAAACAAGATTTAAGATAAAGAGTTGTGGCTTAATACCAATATTTATTTCAAACTAAGAAATTAGTACCCTTAGTGGAAGATCTTCACTTCATCTCTTATTATTGATCTTATATCAAGAATCTTTACCATCAACTATAACCTTCTTGTTAACACTAGTTTTAATCTTTTGGTAAATAGTCTTCTTATTAAACAAGGAAAAAGTTTTCTTACAAGCTATCTATTTGGGTTACTTGGTACTTTCTGTAGGATTAGCAAAAATATACATAGGAGATTCTATCTTCTCTGAAGTTTTTATTGCCATTTTTTCATTTTTATTATTGATATTAACTTTATTTTTTATACCTTTAACTTCTTATTTTTATTTCTATTTTCAACTTCAATAGAGTTTTTCTTTTTTCTTTTTAGAATCTATTTTCTTAAGTAGAAAAGGAGAAGCATTAAACCAATGTCCTTCACAATGGCAAAAGTTGTAAGAATTAGGAAGGTTATAATATGTAATTAATTGAATATATGTATTTCCTCTTATTTGTAATACCAATTCTATTTCATATGCTCAATGGGACTGAGAAAACTAACAATCTCCTACTTAGCTTTCTGAAAAATCAACGAAGTATTATATAACTTGACAAAACATAAAACTTACAAATGATCAACATTGTATAATTATGTATAAAAGATCCTATATCTAGAGCATGTTGCATCATCAAAGCATTACCTAACTCAACAAGCAAAAAAATGAGAAAAATACTTGGCATGAAGGGCTTGGATATCATGTTTTTTCATCGCATCATTTAACTATGAAATGAAACTTTGATTAGAAGGTAGGTAACCCAAAATTTGAATGAAGACATATGGTGATGAAAGATAAGTAACCAATGATTCATATACATCATCACAAAGAGCAAAATTAGGTGTCTTAGTTACATTAACATCACTAGAAGAAGTTGTTACAACTATTTTCTTACAAACTTGTAAATTTGCATTTTGAAAATCAACAAAATTTTTTGCATCAATATAAGAAGCAAAAATATCAACCTTGGTTGAAGAAGTTAGGAGTAATATAGAATTTCCCATAGGGGAATTCTAGAGAAATTAGATCTATTGGAAAAAATATTGAAGAGACAAATTTTGGATCTGCTAAAAAAATTAAATTTGCTGGAGAAACATCATATCCACTTTTTAAAAATTAAATTCATTAAAGAAACATTAGATCCCTTGAAAAAACATAAAATTCATCGAAAAATAATTAGATTCACTAAAAAAACATCAAATCCATAAGAATATAGTATGTTTAATATATGTTAGTTGGTTTTCTCATTCATTCCCTATATCATGGTTTTGAGTTAATTGTGTGACATATCCATTTGAGTGGAATGTATCTAGACATGTTTCATGACCAACAATAATAATCAAGATTAATTCCATTCCACTGCAACACTCTAACTTATTACTTTTCCTTGTTATTTAATTTTCAAAGCATTGTAGATTAATGTTTACGATTCCAATGCACAGTAAATCATATGGCAAAATGACCATAAACAAACTTCAAGTGTAATGTGTAACACCCCACCCTACCACTTTTGGCTAAAAGAAAGTGATGCCTAGGATTGCTAGTAAAAACATAATAGAAGCATGACAACCTAGGAATTAATGGTGCATGAAAATACATTAAGACTAAACCACTATATATATATATATATATATATATATAGAAAGGTCAAATTGTATAAAAATCTATTTCAAACCAAAGATCAAACATACATTTCAATTTATAAAATTGCATGTCTCTACATAAACCAAAAATCTATACTACTTATAGGATAAAAAAACATAAACATCATGAACATAAGAGCATAATGTGGGTCATACAATTATGAATAGTCCATAATACTATACATGGAAAAATGCATCAACCAATCCCTAGAGATATCCCTCTCCTCTGCTCTCTCTTAGTGTTCACTTGCACCTTTGTAACTTCCACTTGTAACTAAATAAAATTAGTATAAAACTAAGTGGGAAGCCTTTATACTTCCCTTACTAGATGGTCAACAAGTACTGCACTTGAGGAGAGGAATGGGTTACAAAGTAACCTACCTCAACTATTAGTATTATACATGTTCTAAGCACACATGTACATATAATTTCATGCATAGCATTGGCATAATTCCTACTAAGGTGAATAGATGACTATCACACAGTCATAGATATAATCATTGCCAAACCTAATTAATCATACATTCATTACACCACACCACATGCATCTTCAATACCATGCCCATGCAGTCATACTTGCATCATATCATCAAGAAACACATGGACCACACAAACATAAACCACTCATTGTATTTATTATCATCACTGATGAGTCATGATTTGCCTAACTTCGATATCGAATATTTGATATCAAAGCCTCGATATCAAATACCCAATATTGGGCCCCTAGATGCGTTATCGAATATCCAATATCAAGGGGTTTACGATGACCTATAAATATAGCTCTTGGACGCATGGTTTAGGTAATAGTTTTGCATTAGTTTTTCATAGTTTTTTCAATAAAGTAGCTGAACTTTTGCAATTTTATTTCGTAAGCTTTGATTATATTTCCTTTTCTTGCATTGGTCTTATTCATTATAGCACTTTGACTTAGATTAGATTTACTTTCCATGCAATTTACTTTTTATGTACTTAGTTAATATTTACAATTTAATGCATGTTAATTAATTAACCACATAAGTATGATCACTTTAAGCATGTGTATGACTCTTGGTAATCCCAACAACGCTTAATGTTTGGTAACCCAACAGCAAAATGTGCACGGGAAGTGGGATTGGATACTTATATTAGGGTAGTTGATTATTAATTAGCTATTAGATTAGTTGAATTGATTATAAATTGAGTTTGAACCTATTGTTAATCATAGAACAATAAAATATAAAATAATAAAAATCATATGCCTCACTCTAGACTAAACCATACATGACAAAGCTACCACTAGTCCAAGTGGGAAGATAACAAACTGCAAACAAGGCATAGGGATCTAGATGCCATAACTAGTCCCATCCACAAAATTCAACCAGATTGTGCGTGAAAACTTGTGATTCGTATGGTTGGGCATAGGGGTACCTCACCGCTCATCATTGACATCGTTGTCGGGAATAGTGCTAGTTATCTAGATTAGTTACAGTTGGGGCCAACCTCACCCATGCTAGGCATAGGGCCTTGACCAACAGTAATATCTACTGTGAAAATTCAGTATTCCCAAATGAAATGTTCTTTTTCAAAAAAACTAAAAATAAAAAAAATTATTTCGACATAAACCATAAAACTTAAGGCTTATTTTTTTATCTCATTTTCTTATTTCAGTTTTCCCATGTTGCGGTTGACATAGGAAAGGTAGCTGGCAGTTTAGGGTTAGGATTTCTCCCACAGGCTGCTATTTACAATGGAGCCAGCCAAAGCCAAAGAGGGGGGGCGGAGTTAGAGTTTGTAATGACCATTTTTTGTTTTGCAGCCAACAGGGTGGGGCATCGATCAGGGCCTTCACTTGCTCTAGTAGTACCTTCTGGCAGCCTTTCTCTACGCCATGTACTCCAACAATTGGCACTAGAGATACTGACAGTGGAGGAATTTTTGGTATTCTCTTATCTACCAATAGGCGGCAGAACAGGACAGGAGCATGAAACATGTAATGAACATCAACAGCAGTTGCAGGTAGATTGCAGATGATAGTGTGCTTGCCCTGTAGTAGCAATTGCTGAACGACGATTTTCTGTTTTCTCATATAGAAACAGACACGTTTTCTTTTCTTCCCACGTGGCAGAGACCAATGCCCAACAATGGCGATGTCAACGCAGACACCGTGAGGGGTATCGGTAGATGTCTTTCTTTCTGCCTATAAACAAAAACTTGGAAGAGACAGGTGTATGCACAGGCAATATAAATAGCATTAACATCATTTTGTTCTTTATTTATTTGCTTTCAAACAATAGGACAGATTTTTCTCTCTACCATCTCCAAGCACAGAAGCAGCCATGGTGGTAGATAACTTTTACAGTTTTCAATATTATTATTTGCATTTTATTTTGAATTATTTATTGTACTCTTTTATATAGCACAAATTATTTAACTTTTCAATATTCTTATTAAATTTAAAGCTTTTAATATTTTGTTTAAAATATTTTTATTATTGTTTTGCCACATAGCCCTTTCCAGTTGAGACTATTCCCGGGTTTCTGTACCCATATGGGAGGCGCCCTAAGCGATAGTCTCCTAAAACGAGTTTTCACAGGTGTTGGCAGCATGTCCAAAATTTACGCATCAACACCTTTTTGGCGCTAGAAGAAGGGTAGTTTCTCAACCTTTTCTTTATTTTTCTTTTATGTTTCTTTTTTCTTAAAAAAAATTATTATCATTTTTTTTCTATTTGTTTTATTTTTGCCTCCCTATTTTCAGTTTTATTGCTCTATTTTAGTTTTATTTTCAAATCTCCAAATTTATATTCTAGCAATCCTTCTTTTAATTTATTTTTCTAAAATTTAATTAAGGTGATTTAAATTATTTTACTTTTAATTTACTTTTCTAAAATTTTGTAATTTCAATTTTACTTTTTTAAAAAATAAAAAATAAAAAAAATATAGCATTCAAATATTTTTTTTATTTTCTTTAATTTTCACAGTTTATTAGGATTTTACATTTCCTGTTAGTTTTCATTTTATGAGTGACTTTTCTTACGGAATATCTCAACAAAGAACTCATACTCCTACCCCTAGTCAACTAGCTACTCGTTAATTTACTTTGAGAAAACAAGAAGCTTCACTTTTTCTAAATTCAATTCCTAAGAAACCTTGGACTAAGATGGTAGCCTATCAATCCCCGACTCCCTTAGTAAGAAACCCTTTTAATTTTTTAACTACCATGACATACCAAAATCCCTTCAAAACATAAATCTATTCTTTTCCTACAACCCTTACGAATGATGCCCACCAACACATACAATGTTTTAAAACCTTATTAGGGATCCACAACATTGTACATAATGATGTGGCATGCAAAGTATTCGTAACAACATTTAGAACCAAAGCAACACAATGGTTCTTAATGCTTCCTGATGCCTCTATTAACACATGGCAAGAATTCAAAAACAAGTTTTTGAATTAATTTGACAAATTTACTAGCCCTACTATCGCATCAAGAAACTTTACCAGCCTAAGAAAGCTACGTGGAGAAAATATTAGGGATTATAACCTTAGATTCCTTCATCAACTTGCCTATGTGCCAAATGAGATGCAACCACAACCAGATGGTATCCTCAACTTCTATCTCTCTACCATTGATCCATTCTTTGGTTATGCTATCAAACTTGATCCTAACATAATAGAAATACAAGGTGCAATGTCAAAAGCTGTGGAATTAGAGCAAATAACCCTTATGAACAGCATCCAAACCCAATTTGGGATGATGAGTGTTACTAACCCTATGCAATCAAACCCACTCCTACCAACTTTTCAAATATTTAATGTTATGCCTCAAGCTGTTTCTCCTTTTCAATCAAATCAACATTTAAGTAATTACTCACAAGACCCCATGTCCTCTTCATTCTTACCATCCAACACTGGTTTGAACGATGACCAATCAAAAGCCTTGATTCAATCCATTATCAACCCAAACGGAACATCAAATTCTGTTAAACCACCAACCCAAACCCAAGATCAGATGACCCAAATACTTACTTCACTACAGAAACTATCCAATGAAGTGGTCGAGCTAAAGAGAAACAATAACAAAGGCCCTATACAACCAGAAAAACTAAGTGTATCAATCAACGATGATTATTGTCTTCTTCATAATACGAGGCAACATTCCGAAAAGACTTGTCCTCAATTCATCACATTGTATGGTGACAATACCCAAGGGCAACAAAATGGGAAAACCCCTATCATGGTCCTTAATGTACCTCATGAGATAGAAAATGAAGAGGTTTCCTCATTAGAACAAGTTATGGTAGGCAACCCTAACCCACACAACACTCGCTACTGAAAAATTAGTGACATTATGAATGCTACACAACAACAAACTAGGAACAATTCCTATACACCTCCAAACAGAAGAGTTCCTAGTCAAAACAATGCAAACAACCAATCCGGGTCATCCCAAGCAATTGCCCCACAATGACCAAACCCCCCTTCTATACTTAGAAGAGAAGCCAAAGATGAACATAAGAATTATGATTTGGTTGAGGACTTAAAAAGAGTTAAAGCCAACATTTCAATGTATGACCTCCTACACTTTAACAAAATGAAAGAAGTGATTCGGGATATGGTTCATATACCTGTAGCCCAAAGAGAAAAATCCTCAATTCCTGAAAGGCAAGTTCACTTTGCAGAAAGTCCTAACACATTATCAGTACAAAACATGAATAATTCCATGTCTAGCAAAAAGGACAATCCCCCTTTCCTAACCACTTTGATTATTTTAGGAAAGGATGTTCATAATTGTTTAATGGATTCCGGTGCAACTATTAGTGTTATGCCTCTTGATGTTTGTAATGCTTTAGGAGCACAAATGATATCACAAACCAATAGTGTGATTCAACTTGATGGATCTAACATACCTGTGGTAGGGTTATTAAAAGGAGTAAAGGTACAACTTAAGCAATACCCTACATTTACATGTTATACGGATATCCTAATAGTTGACATGAAACCCACATATGGTGTGCTCTTATCTAGGACTTTTGAAGCTAAGTTTGGGGGCTTCTTTAGGTCAGATTTCTCGGAATTATTGATCCCTATCAAAGGAAAATCTGAATACATGACTATACCCCAAGAACCCTTCTACAAACAAGTAGTAACAACCTTGGATCAACAAAATCAATCTTTGCGAAATGCTAATCTTTATGTTGGAGTTATTGAGGTTTAGTGTAGTGAACATGTTGAAAATGACTATGTGAGTGGAACTACAAAAAATCCTATCTCTTATGCAAATCCCATCCAATCCTATCAAAGTTCTAGAGAAGGTGAAGAAAACTATGGAGACACCTTGCCTTATCAACAACACGATGGATTTTGTCTAAGTGATCCACCACCTTTAGGGGAAGACAAAGATATAAATAAGACCTTACCTCTTAAAACATTTGAAGGTGTGCTAAATTTTAACAACACATCCATGGAACATTCTCCTAGAAAAGCTATATCTGAGACCCATGAAAACCTAGACCTATCATTGAAACTTATATTAAAGAAAAACCTTATAGAAAACGATCAAGCAAGATAAGTGTAGGTCTTGATTTTCATAGTCTTAAGCATCAACCAATTGTCAAGAGATGGTTTGATAAAAAATATGCAGCTAATAATCTTCAAGTAGGTGATCTAGTCCTTAAGAGAGATAGAGCGTCTGGTCAAACTAGCCCTCAAACTAAGTTTTCACCTATGTGGTCAAGTCAATTCCAAATTGTAGACATCACTGTCCCAAATGTGTTTAAGATTGCTGATTTGCAAGGATATAGGTTGAATAATAATTTTAATGCATTTCATTTAAAACATTTCTACTCAGGTACCCCACGTGAGCATCTGGTAGATTCTTAGTTGCATGTTTTCTTTCCCTTTTTCTTTGCATTTCATAGGTATATTGTTGAGTTTCCATATTTTACTTGCATTTTCATCATTTCTTTCTTAGCATATTGTTTTGATTATTGTGTTCTTCATATGATTTTAATAATCATTTGTCATTTGAGTTACTGGATATTGGGTCATCTTAACACCATTGGAAAATAATGTCGATATAATATAATTTACTATTACTATTATATAATGCAATAAAATCTGCTTTATATTTTATAAATACTATAACTCTTTCCAATTGTTTCCAAGGTTTCAATGTATTTGTTATGTTAGATTATGGAGCATTAGATTTATACAAACTTATCATGTTATCATCATGATCATGTGAGTGTAGGATATGTGATGTTGGAGAGTGGTTAGTCATAATTACTAGGTGACCTTGGAAAATTCTATCTTTTCCTCTCATAAGCCCAAGCCCTCAAGTATGATGATCCATGGCTATCCTATGAACGACGAGGTGAAGTGTGTTCATTTCTACTTAAGAACCCTTATCCACCCAGGAGACCTGCTATGATGCCACCAATCAAAGGCACATACACGAAGGTTGAATTGCACCATGGGCAAAGTTTCCAAAAGGATCATGCTCTTTGGAAGTGTAGCTAATCGGCCAGACTCGTGTTGGAATTCCTACCTCAAGAATGAAGTACACCATGAGCAAAGTTTCCTTAAAAAAAACAAAACACAAAATGAGGACCATGTTCATTGGCAGTGTAATAAGTTCTTGAGCATGATGGGGTCCAACAACAATCTTCACCTTAACCTCCATTTTCCCTTTTAAATTTAATTTTTTCAAAAAAAAAACCCCAAGGAAAAATTTGAAGGTTGTGACTTACTATGATCTAACATGAGTTTTAGCTCATCCTCCTCATTAATATCTGTATAAGTCACTTGCTCAAAATAGTCTGCATACTTTTACTGTTACCTTGTGAGAATATTGAGAATGAGAGCTTAAGCATATATCTACATATATATATATATATACACACACACACACACATACATATCTATAGATCTTAGTTAAAATAACAATAAATTATATATTTAGGTTTTAATGGTTGTTTGGATGGCCTATGTCAGTGTCTCTTTCGATTATTTGGTTATTTTAATCATGTTTAGAACATTATAGTTTACCTTCAAGTTTGCATTTCTTGTTTCATGTTGTTTTT
>MNCI01010387.1:133515-168072 GCA_015680685.1 Gnetum montanum
GGAGGCACCCTAGGTGATAGTCTCTTAAAATGAGTTTTCACAAGTGTTGGCGATGGCGTGTCCAAAATTTACGCATCAACAGTTACATTATACACGATCATTGTAGGGGTATTAATGATCTATCTTTTGGAAAATATTAATATTTTAAACCACACACATTATCAAGTAAAATGATGTCTTCTTCACATAGGAGAAATGATAAGCTCTATACTAAAGAAAATTGGAGTGAAAAACTTCGAATAGGGGTTTCCTATGCTCATTTAGACCCTTACTACACTCAAAGAATATAATTAACTAGTGTAGACAATCCTAGAGGAGATGGGAAAAGTCCTAAAATAAGAAGGACCTCAAGGCCTAGGACCTCCTCTAAACCTAGACAAGATAAATCAAAGGACCAAACAGAGAATTATAGGAGCCATGGCAATTCTCCTAGTTCCTCATATTCCTCTTCCTCTTCAACATTTAGTTCTGATGAAGATGAACATAGGTATAGAGATAGAGCTCCACTACGGGGGCAAGACAAAGATAGAAATTGAACCCAAGGGAAAAATCAAAGACATCACAATGAGTGTAGACAAGATCGTCACAATCAAAAGAATAGAAATAGAAATTTTCATCATAACATGTTTGATGACGATGAACCCTTGTTGGCCACTAAGAGCCTGATGTAGATCATAGAGGTAGTTAAGATACATCACAGGCATCGTAGGGACAGTTTCTTACCCAGGCTTGATATAAACAATATTCCTAAATTTTCAAGAGGCTACAATTCTGATCCACAACATCATCTACAAGCCTTCCATGATGCCTATGCCTCGTACAACATTGAAAGTGGATGGCAAAAGCTTAAGCTCTTTCCTAGGACACTAATCGATGAAGTTGAAAGTTGGTATAGATCATTGGAACCAAGTTCCATTCACTAGTGGTCCACAATGTTCAAACTTTTCAATGAAAAATACCAAACCTATGAGAGAGTGTCCAACCTAAGAAAAAAAATCCAAGAGTGGAAACATGAAAATCATGAATCCTTGGATGTGGCCTTGGATAGATACTATTCGCTAGTACATAGATGTCCTAGCCATGATTTCTCTAAGGAAAGGCAACTTGTTCATATCATCGATGGGCTTCATAATGAAACAAGGGAGACCCTTGGGATGTATGCCCTAGGTCAATTACACGAGCTACAAACCCATTAGATCCAAGCGCTAATTAAGCATGTGGCAAAAGAGGAAGGAGAGCTATGCAAATGGGAAAATGTTGAGGAAAACAGCTGAGACCCAACTCTTCAAAGGAAAAGGATCCATATCTATGATGAGGAAAAGGAGGCAACTCTCAATGAGATGATTTTATAATGAACCTTACCAGTGTAAAATTCTCTTATTGAGCTTGATGCAAAGTTTGATAAGATGTTGGAATTGATGAATGAGAAAGTTAAAACTTGTGTAGAAACCATAGAGGAGAGAGTGACACAAAGCAAATCAAGCGATCACAACAAAAGGAGGAAAAAGAACCAAGAAACAGCTAGGAACACTTATCGACAAATAAAAAACATGGCTAAAGAAAGTGAGGCTATAGACTCAACCACAGAAAAAGATAATGGATGTAACATTTGCATATATGACCATTCAAAGGTCATTTCCTGATCTTGTTACATCTACATAAGAGCTAGGTAGGGGCATTAAATTTGAAGTTTGTATAAAAGTACATGCTTAGGAGATTTCCTCTTCCACACAGTAATTTTAGATAACCCCAAAACCAACTGTACTATCTTGGGGGGACTTATTACGAACCTCAACACTAGCATCAACCACAATGGCAACAACCACATTCATGAGGAAGGCCACCACCAAATTAGCCCTATCCTTCCTACTAACCGAAACCACATGGATATTATGTTCAACACCCTATTTCACCAACTAGTTTTACTTCCTCTACTTCAAATCACTACTACCACTCTCCCAAATATCATTATCCCAAAACATCTTATATGAGATCACCACCTCACACCTCTCATCCTACATCATATCCTTAATATTTTCATACTCACCTTCATCATATGTCACCTCCAACAACACAAGAAGGTTCAACCTCACAACATCAATGAGAGAATGCCACTTGTGCTATAAACATACATGTAAATGATAACGTTAGTAGATCTCAACCACAATGTTGGAAGCATCCCTTCTAGAGGAAAGTCCATAAGTTGAGGCAAAACACCCATGTACCTACTACATCACCTAAACCAACACAAGGCTAATCTGATGCAACAACCTTTCATACAAAAATGATATCTCCTAATCATACACAAAATCCAACAACCATCACCACTTCAACATAAGACATAAATAATAAACCTATCATTGTAAAGAGACAAAAGAATCCATGCATCACCAATAATGATAAAGGGTGCAATTGTGGGCTGAAAGTTCAAAATTTTAATACAACCCCTATATTGGCCCACCATAAAGTTCAAGAGCAAGTGTGTGAGCAAAAGCCAATTTACACAATAGCCACTAAACCAAAGACACCCTGTGGCTTGAAAATGAGAATATAAAACTGTTTCAAAGATGCATGGAAGTAAATGATTTGTTTATCAGTTTTGGAATTTTCTAATTCTTCCTATGTTTTCAATTTCTTAATATTTTTATTTTCTTTATATTTTTCTCTTTTCTTGATTCATTCTCTTTATGTTTTATGAATGTATTTTATGTTTTTATTAATAAAATTACCAAGTCATGATGTAGAATTCAATGCTATGTGTTGGGTTTTTTGTGCTATGCTATCAAGATGATTAGGTAAGTAATTGTGTAAAGAAATGAGACCACCTCATCCATCCCTCTAGTTCTTTGAATAAAAGATCTTTTCCATGGAAACAATTTGGTTCTTCTTTTATGAAACTAAAATTGATCAATGATTATTGTACCTTGAAGAAAAAGGGACTAACCAAGTGCGAATGGCAAAGGGTTTGATCTCAAGGGGACTTGTTGGATTCTCTTCTTGACTTCCTTCATGTGGGTTATGAATCCTCTTAGAATGTATCATCACTTCCCTATCGACCAATAAAAAGGAAGCTCTATCTTTGCATGGTGTGGTTCCCATCCAAAACAAAAAAGAAAAAAAAAGAGGGAAAAGACAAAAAAATAAAAAAAATGATGGGAATTCAAAGCACATACCTTAGACACAATAATAGGCTATAAGCACTAACTATGAGGCTGGAAAGACATGTTACCCATGCCTGAAGGCACCCCTCTAACTAAGGCCCTTCCTTCCTTCTTCTCTTTTCTACTCTTTTTAGAGTGATGATTGTTCTTTGAGGTGGTTGTGGACTCATGGTGGTTGGAAGGATGAAACACATCATTGTGAGGTCACTATTCATGGTATGGACTTGGTTTGAACTTGGACGAATAGGTATGTTGATCATTTTAATCACACTTGTCACAAGAACCTATTGTGAACATGGTTAAGTACCTTACATCCCAATCTTTGTAATCCCTTCTCATTCCATTATTCACCTCACTACTACATGCGATTATGAGCCTTTTGGTGTTGTGTAGCATAGTACAACATCCTAACCACAGTAATTGTGTGTTGTTTGGAATAAAGGCATGGTCTACATTTAACTTCTAGGATGCCCATGGACATCTATAGTAGTGGTTATGCAAGGGCATTATATTTGGAGCTTGCTTTGGGGAGGATCCACTTGCATAAATTTTGTTGATCATGGCTTTGAACTAACCTTCACATCTTCCAAAACATCAATGACAGTTGCTCTAAATTTATGCATGATTTTGGGACTACACATCTATTTCATTAATTTTTCCTACTTTTCTATTTCCATATCCATTAATATTTCTTAGCCATCTTCTGAATTAGACATTTGGTTTTAATTATTCAAAAAATTATGTGCTTTGAAGTTACGCTTATTATTCATGGGGGCTAGGGATTCTTGCTTTAAAATTTTCCAACATCCTATTTTTGAACATTATGGTAACTAATAGTAATTGATCAAAATAATGTGAATAGCTTGATGATTTTAGTTACCTCATAGCCTTGGGCATAGTATGTTGTAATCACTTTGTGCTTAAAAGAAAACTAAGGGATCTAAAAAGGGTTAATTATTAAGGAAAATTCACCATAACTAATGTTGATCCTTTGGTGACTATAGGTGATGCTAAAAGAAACACTTAAGGAAAAAGGTCTTTTTCTAGGCACAAAAATAAAGCTAAGAGAGGGACAATGGAGGATATGACCAAGGGAAAATCGTAGCACATACAAGATAGTAGCTCAAAATTCACATGCTTGCTAGATCCATGGGGCGATAAGAAGAAATTTTAGTCCACCCTTCAAGAATGTTCTACATAACCAAAAAAGCATCAACATAACAATCAAGGTTAAAAGTTTTCCATTGCTAGTGAGAATAAGAAGAATCATCTTCATCAGATTTATAAAGACCTCTACAAATTTTGTAATCTTCAATGTCTATCTAGTCTTTTTGTCACTATGTCATTTTGTATGCATCCACTCAAATAAAATTTTGTATTGCAACACTTAGAGTTAGTCAGTAGTTTGCATATTAGTCAATAATCCCATACATTCCCAATATTTTGTAAGAAATTTGTTCCTCATTTTGTTTAACTTGAAGAAAAGTTTTTATTCAGTCGTGGGGGTATGATGAGTCATGATTAGATACCCAATATTGGGCCCCTAGATGCATTATTGAATATTTGATAGCAAGCGTTATGGGCTGACCTATAAATATAGCACTTGGATGCACGGTTTGGGTAATAGTTATGCATTAGTTTTTCATAGTTTTGTTAATAGAGTAGTTGAACTCTTGTAGTTTTATTTTGTAAGCTTACAAAATAGTCAATGAGTGCCCATAAAGTGAATCTGAGTTAGTTTTATGAAGTCTTATTCAAGTGGCAATGTACTTAGACATATTCCATGAACAACAATAAGATCGAGATTGATTCTTATTCATTACAACACTTTGACTTAGATTAGATTTACTTTCCATGAAATTTACTTTTTATGTACTTAGTTAATATTTACATTTTAATGCATGTTACTTAATTAAGCACATAACTATGATCGCTTCAAGCATATGTATGACTCTTGGTAATCCTAGCAACGTTATATGTGTTCAAGATGTGCACGGGAAGTGGGATCAAATACTTATGTTAGGGTAGTTGATTATTAATTAGCATTTAGATTAGTTGAATTAATTATAAATTGAGTTTCAACCTATTATTAATCGTATAATAATAAAATATAAAATAATAAAAATCATATGCCTCACTCTGGACTAAATCATATATGACAAAGCTACCACTAGTCCAAGTGGGAAGATAATGAACTACGATGAAGGCATAGCAATCTAGATGCCACAACTAGTCCCATCCACAGAATTCAACCAGATCATGCGTGAATGCTTGTGATTTGTATGGTTGGGCATAGGGGGTACCTCCCTGATCATCAATCACTATGACTCATAAATCATTATCATGATATACACCTTATCCATATGGTCACTAATATATCCACTCTTAATGTAACATGTAAAACATTTCCTTGAGTAGCCATAATCAATCATTACCTACAAGTCTTTTATTTACCTAACTAGTGCTAAGCTTTGTCAACCTATGACCTGCAACCACTAGCCTTTTGGAGGACTAGCTATAGGGACAAACAAACCTATGCCATGTACTAGTCGTAGGGACAAATACAACTATGCTCTCCCACTCTTAGGTGAGGCATGATATAGGAGCCTCATTAATGCATCATAATGGTGGTCAATTTGAAACTACCTCAAGGGTGTCTTATCATCAACTAGCCCACATCCTTATGCTAGCACCACCTGTCAATGATTGCTACAAGTGTTATTGTAAAGACACGTACCAATCCAAGCTAGCTTAAGCCAATGCATGTCACAAGCACAACACATCTAAAAAAAACCTAGCATGACTACATATATCCATGCTTAGTAGTCACACTCATTCCATGAAAATAATACCACAAATTGACATAACAAAAATTTATGCCACAACCATACTCCTTGAACTACATACAATTTTGTAAAAATGACCACAATCGTAACCTCTAAGATGATAGATACCAAAAGAGAAAATGAATTCCACAAATAGAAAGTATGTCAAAAGATGATCACAAAGACACTAATTTCACCTTAATGGGACTCATGGAAACAAATTTATGTGTGTTTAAAATTTAATTAATAAAATAACAAATAATAATATTTAATCATAGCTAGTAATAATTGAAACTCCTAAGAACTCCCATGTAAAAATATGCTCATAAAATATATTATTCCAACGCTACTAGTCTCATCAACATCACATCGAATATTCTATAAGTCCATATCCTTTCATACATCACATATTTATGCATAAACAATTTATAACCAAGATCGTAAAATTTTGAGAAATATGCAAAATAATACATCCAAACTCAATCTTTTAACTATCTACCCCCATGCCCACATCGCATGATCATATACATTAATCCAACACAAATATATATCAAAAAGGTAAAGACAATGCTCCAGTTAAATTTTTTTAAGTAGAAAGTCTAAACTAAGCATAAAATCCTAAAGAATCTAGCAAAACTCCATTTTTATTCAAACAAGTTCTGTATCCACATAGATACAACCGAAACAATCCTAAATACAAGTTTAGAGCAAAGAATAATCTATCCATGAAGCTAGAGGAAGATAGAAGAATGGGGAAGAACAAACTTAAATTTGATTTTTTTTTTCTTTCCAAAACAAAAAACCCAAATTCATCTTATAATGGATGTGAAGGAATAACTTATAAATAGGATGCTTTATAAATTATGCATAAAGCATATAAACTTATCTACAATACTTTTACGTTATGCACGTCACGTGCAAAACCCAATTTCCACTTTTAAATTTTTGAATTTTTTAAAAGAAATATTTTCATAAGTCTATTTCTCTTATTTTTCTCTTTTAGTAATACCTCAGACTTTAACCATGCATACATGTAAGGTGGATGAAGGCAAATCTGCCTTGATTTTCTCTAGATATTTCTACCTTGTTATATTCTTATCTATTTTATATTTGGTTCCATACCTATCCCCACGAAAATAAACTACCATATCACTTTTATTTTTGGGTTTATTTTTTAACCCAAGAAACATATAAGGACCTCTAAGGGAGCATCCTTGACACAACAATATAACACAATAATGGCCAATGCCTAAGCTATAATCCTCCATTGCAATTCTTCTCCATTATTCTCATTGATTCTCTCTATGCTTCAATCTTAAAGATGTGCTGCTACTAATGGTCCAAGAGCTGATTTTTTGTTGGGGGTTTTCACCTTAAAGGTATTCCCTAGGGTAACTCTATGTCTTTTTAATTTATGCACTTTTCTTTAAATTTAATATTATATTTGTGTAAGTGATTGGGAATAACAACTGATATCAAAGCTAGGTTCCATGCAGTACTATTATTTTGTCAAGTAATTGTAAGGAAAAATCATAACCAACTCTTTGTCCAAAATTGAAATTGAAACGTTCAATGAGTTCAACTATGAATTATGGAAGATCAAGATAAAGGCTCTCCTTATTGAAAAGTACTAGCATAGTGTAATTTTGAAAGTTAAGCCTGATAAAATATCCAATGAAGAGTGGTAAAAGTTGAACCTAAAGGTGATAAGTATAATTCATTTATGTCTTTCAAATTCAGTATTTCTTAGTATTTCCAATGTTTCTTTTGCTAAAGATTTATGGGATAAATTACAAACTTTGTATTAAACAAAGTCCCTAACTAATAAGTTGTTGTTGAAGAAATGCTTGTATGATTATAAAATGGTTGGTTGAAGGTACTGCTATTACAAAACACTTGAATATCTTCCATACACTCAGTTGCAATCTATGGGGGTGAAAATGGATGAGGAAGTTTAGTGCATCACACTTCTTAGCACACTTCCAGATTCATGAGAGACATTTTTGATGGCTATAAGTAATACATCTACCAGCTTTTTTGATAATATTGTTGGTCAAATGTTAGAATTGTGGTAAAGTTGGTCATGTAAAGAAAGATTGTAAAGCCCCTTTGAAAAACGGCAAAGAGAGTAATATATCAAAAAGTGATCAAGCTCCTCCTTCTTGAGAGGGAGATTTGTATGTTGTCTCATCTTCTAATAATGCTAATACGTCTTCATGGTATGTGGACTCCACTGCATCTCATCATTACAATCCACATGTTGATTGGTTTAATGAGTATACATCATCTAATCTTGGAATGATAAGATTGGGTAATGATGATTTATGCAAAGTTATAGGTTATGGAAAGGTAAAGATTTAGTTTTAAAATGGAGCAGTTAAATCAATTCCCAATGTACATCATGTTCCAACACTTACTAAAAATATTTTGTCTGTAAGTGAATTGGATGATGCAGGACTAACTATTATCTTTGAAGGTGGAAAATGTTTAATATTGCATGGTTCATCTCTTTTGGCTTCTGGAATTAAAATAGGCAAATTGTATAAATTAGAAGTTAATACATTAAAGCAGAAATTGAGTGCATTCACATTTATTGATTTAAATTCAAGTATTAATTTGTGGTATAATTTCTGGCATAAAAGAATGGGACATCTTGGTGAAAAAGGACTTAAGGAACTTTACAAGAAAGGTAAATTTCAGCTTTCAAAAGATTCCTTGGATTTCTATCATCATTATCTTGAGAGGCATCACAGTTTTCAAAGAAGTAATGCTAAATATCTTGAGATATTAGAACTAATACGTAGTGATGTATGTGAACCAGATAAAGATAGTAAAACAAGTTCTCTTTGAGGTGCTATGTATTATGTTTCTTTTATTGATGATTATTCTAGAAAGAATTGGAAAATTCATAGAATTCAAAGCTCTTGTTGAAAATTATTCAAGAAAGAAAATCAAAATTCTAAGAACTAACAATGGTGGTTAGTTTTGCTCAAATGAATTTAATGTTTTTTGTAAAAAAACAAGGCATTCAAAGGTAAAAGACTATTCCAGGGACTTCTAAACAAAATGGAGTAACATAGCACTTCAATTGAACATTGATGGAATGTGCCAGATGTATACTTTGGTGAATCTAACCTTAACAAGTGTTTTTGGGGTGAAGAAGTAATGATTGCATGTTATCTTATCAATAGATCTTCTTCATCAACTCTGGATGGAAAAACTCCATAGGAAGTTTGGAGTGGTAGGTCCATTAATTTAAACTATTTGAAGATTTTTGGTTGTGAAGCCTATGTACATGTTCCAAAATATGATAGGTCCCAATTAGACTCTAAGTCTATCAAACATATTTTTCTTGGCTATGGACATGATGTCAAAGCTTATAAGTTGTATAACCCACAAACTAAAAGGGTTATTTATAGACGAGATGTCATCTTTAGAGAAAAATATGGCTCTATGAAGGAGGAATCCTCAAATACTAAAACTCCTTCAAATGATGTAACTCCTATATATCTGTCTATTGAAATTAATAATGAAATTTCTAAGGGTCATCCTCCTTCAGCTAGGGATATTTCCCCTAGTGAACAAGATGGTGATAGCATGGTAGATGAAGATGTAACACATGAAGAGGGAGAATATAGTTTAAGAGAACAACAAAATAAATATGATCATTTAAGACATTCAACACATATACAATAATTACCTTCATGTTTAGAATAATATGTCCTGTTTACTAAAAATAATGAGCCATCAACATATAATAAGGCATGTTTTTTTATGCAAAATTCAAAGGGGAAATAGACAATGGATGTTGAAATGTCATCAATTCACAAAAATAAAACTTAGAAATTAACTGAGCTTCCATCAAAGAGAAAACCCATTGGAAATAAATGGGTGTATAGAATAAAATTTGGGAATCAATACAAAGCATGACTTGTAGCTAAAGGACTTTCTCAAAGAAAGGGGATTGATTATGATGAAATCTTCTCTCCAGTAGTAAAATTAACATTCATAGGATCATTTTTGGCTATAATAGCTACTTATGATCTTGAACTTGAATAAATGGATGTGGAAAAAACATTCCTCAATGGTGATCTTAAGGAAGAAATATATATGCTTCAACCTAAAGGATGTGAAATTAAAGGAAAAGAGCATATGATGTGTCAATTATTAAGATCACTATATGGGCTCAAAAAAGCACCAATGATGTGGAATAAAAGGTTTAATGACCACATGATAAATCTTATCTTGTTGTCATATGTTGATGACATGTTAATAGTACGTAATAAGATACATGATATTCATGAGTTAAAATATAGTCTCTCTTCTCAATTTGAGATGAAGGATATTAGTGTTGCACAAAACATTTTGGACATGGAAATTAAAAGGGATAGGGCTAACAAAAGGCTTTGTCTTGGATGGTCTGCATATGTTACAAATATTTTAAAAATATTTAATGTGCATGATTGCAAGCCTATGACTACACCCTATGAAACTAGTATTAAACTTTTAGGTAAACAATGTCCAAAGACAAACAAAGAAAAAGAGATCATGGATAAAATTTCAAATGCTAGTGCTATCAATAGTTTAATGTATGTAATAGTCTCTACTAGACCTAATATTGCTTACATTGTTAGAAAACTTTCTAGGTATATGTCTAATCCAAGGAAACAACATTAAATTGTAGTGAAGTGAGTCTTCCGATATCTTTGTAGTACTTCAAATTATGGGATTTGTTATAAAAATGATTTCAATGGATTTCATTAATGCAAATTAGGATAGTTATATTTGTTAACCTTTTGGTATGTGAAAACCTTAAAGAAATGGAAGAACAAGGATGCTTGTATTTTGGTTATTGTGTTTTGGTTGTTGTGTAGGAAATGGAAGAATAAGGATGCTTGTAATGTGGTTGTTGTGAAATGACTTAGACTTGAATTTTGAGACAACAAGAGAGCTCAAACAAGAAAGAAATCTACAAGGTTTTAAGAAAGCATGCAAAAATTCAAGAGCAAGGACAAGGAACAAAGATTTTAACATGCAAAGAAAATTGAAGAAAGATATCTCCAAGAAACAATAGATGTCTTGGCCAAGTTGAAGGTTGCTCAGAATAAGATGTCTTTGAAAAATAACAAATGTCTTGGTTGAATTGAAGGTTTCTTAGAAGAAGACATCTCTGAAAAATAGTAGATGTCTTTCTAGTGAGAAAGACATCTTCATGAGGACATCTCCACAAATATGTCTTTCTTGTGGAGAAGATGTCTTTCTAGAATGAAGGTTTGATGCAGAAATACGTCTCAACCTCAAAGAAGATGTCTCCAGTGATTGTTAGATAGTCATTGCATGAATTTTGAGGTGATTTTAGAAACATATTGGCTATAAGAAGACTTTATTCCATTGGGAAATAAGCAAGCATTGTGTACTATCAAGTGTCATTATCAAGAAATCTTTGTAATCATTATTCTCTTATTATTGTTCCTCATTGTACTATCTTTTGTCTTTTGTAATTAGTCAAAGTGAGTTGTACCTCAAAGTATATAGATCAGCAAAATTATTTGCATTCATTCCTTGTAATTATTATTCTCTTTTGTTGTCTTGTGGGGATGTACTTCTTGTGGAAAGGAATCTTGCTTAAGCTTGTTGGGGTCCTAAGGGATTAAGTGTTGGTGTAGTGCCACAACACTCTGAAGTAGAGCTCAAGTTGTAAAGGTTGTGAGATCCTGGAAACCACATTTTAAGCTTATTAAGACCTTGTAAGGTTGAGTGGATTCATTGCATCAAATCACTCTGAAGTGGAGCTTAGAGCTTGTATAGGGTTTGGTACTCTTCAAACCACATTTTAAGAGCAACAAATTCCAAAGGTGTGCTAGAAAACTACCCTCCAAGTGTGGACTATCCAAGTTGTGGAACCACATTAATTTTGTTGTGTACTTTATTTCAAAGAATTTTTACTTTGGGAAACTTATTCATCTGTCCTTCTAAGTTCAATGATTCTCAAGTGGTATCAAAGCCTGGTACTTTTCTTCATCATTAACTTCAAGAATAAACAATGGAGGGGACATATTATATAAAGCCACCTATGCTCAATGGATTTGACTTCACCTATTGGAAAGCTAGGATGTAAGGATTCTTTGAATTTATGGAGTTCAAAGTTTGGGAGTCCATCCTTGAAGGCTACACTCCACTTGTCAACAACTCCATCAAAACCATCAATCCCCACAACAAATGTATACAAGAGGAGAAATATAAGTTTATGTTTGACTCAAAAGTCAAAAATTGTTTATATTACTTCTTGAATAAATTTGAGTTTAATAGAGTACTAGGATGTAAAATGGCCAAAGAAATTTGATAAACATTAGAAGCTACTCATGAAGGAACCTCTATTTTAAAACAATCTAAATTGTTAGTTTTGCAAATTGAATATGAGAAGCTTAAAATAAGAGAAGGTGAGAAAATGAAAGATTACTTCTCTACAACAAATGATATTGTTGTAGCCATTAGAGGTATCAGTAAAAATTTGATCAAGAGCAATGTCATCATTAAAATGATATAAACACTTTAGTTAGAGTTCAAACCAAAGGTCACATCCATGGAGGAAATCAAAGATTTTTCAACTCTAAAATTTAAAGAGCTTCAAAGTGCTCTCATTACTTATGAAATGAATGTCATAAGAAAAGAAGTTATCCAAGAGAAACCCATTGCTCTATAGACTACCTCCAAGGAGAAGAAGCTCAATGAACATGATGAGGGAAATGAAGATGAGATTGATAGCAAGAAGAAGTAATGGGTCAAATCAACAAAGATCCAATCTATTCAAAGGTAAAGAAAGAGGTAAAAAAATTTTAAATTATAACCTTAATTTATCTTCTATAGAATGTTGGATCTATGGTGGAAGAGGTTATATGGCCTCCGAATGTCCTAAAAATAGCAAGTTGCAACACAAGAGTAGATCCAATGATGAGGTAGAGAAGACCAACTTTTATACAAGTTGGGATGATGGGGAGCAAAGTGAGCAAGAGGTGGATGATGATGTGAAAAATTCTCATCTTATTTGTGTGGTCCTCATTGATGATGACGCTAATTCATCAAATGATGATGTTAATGATGAAAATAAGTTTGATCTTTTATGCAATGAAATTTTGTCTTTTTAAAATCTTTGCAATAAGTTAAATAAACAAGTAAAAACTAAGGATCAGGAGATCTCCTTGTTGAATTTAACTATTTGTAACCTTACTAAGGAATTCTCAAACCTAAGGGCTGAGAATGAAAACCTAACCTTGTCTTATGAATAGGTCAAAGTAGAAATTGCAAATGCCAAATTAGTAAATGAAAGGCTGGTAAAGGGAAAGGAATCCCTTCGGATGGTACTAGGAAAAGGAAGAAGTCCACATGATAAGAGTGGTTTGGGATGTTGCATGCAAGAGAAACCACCTTCAATAAATCCACCACAATCAAATGACCTTTGAAGGAAAATGCTACTACATCAAAATTAGAGGAAGCTCCTATCCATCAAAATGATTCTAAAAGGTTTGATCATCCAAATCATTCATACTATCATAGGAGGATTAGGTGCTATTATTTTCATAAATTAGGGCATAAACAATGGGATTGAAATATTAAGTATTATCATATGAATAGTTGGCCATATCATAAGACTCCTTGGTCTTATCAAAGTGCATTGAGAAAGGACTTTTTTTAGGATCATAGGAGAGATTGGACTTCAACTCAAAAGAAGAAAGGAATCAAGAAAAAATGGAGAATTAAAAGACAGGAACAGGGGAACCAAGAAACTCTCATTAACAAATTCATGAGAGGAAGCCAAGCCTTGGATATTGAAGAAGTTCAGTTGAGAAGAGAATCCTCAAAAGAGGAAATTCCTTCTTTAGCTCTTTGAGTACCTTTAATTTTCAACAGAATAGTAGGTAAGTCAAGGTAAGTTTCTATCTCCTTACTTGCTAAATTTTATGAATTCTAAATTGTTTTTGACATATAATGAAGGTTTTCTCTTGATCAACTCTTATAAGAGAATTTTTTTGAGTAATTATTTGTAGTATTCTTTATGTGCATATAAGCATGTTTTTTTGAAAGTTTGTGATGTGGCATTTAAACTAAATTTATTGGGTACTTACTTTGGCTACATTTACAATGAACTATACATTATTATGTTTCTTTTGAATATTCAATATTTTAAATTTGTTTCTTTGATAAAAATCATTAATATTTTGAAGAACATTTTTTAGATGAACTATCAATACCAATAGGAGATTCTAGTCTCCACACTTAATTTTAACATTAGTTTGTAGGTCTGGTACTTTGATGAAAAAAGATTAAGTTGAACCAAAAATAGCTTTATAATCTACACTTTTGCAAGGGGAGGTTGTACCTAATCATCAATTATCATTCAAGGAGGCACTAGTATAGGGGAAGTCCTTTGACGCTCTTACCAAAAGGCACTCTAGTAGCAAAACTTCATTTCAACTCTTCGTCATAAAAATGAGCAAAGGAGAGGATTTTTCTGGTAATTGTTTACAATTTTTTTAAAAGAAGATCCTCATTAGTAAATGGTCCTAAAAATTTTATGACCTAACTTGAGAACCCTTTTGATTATATTCACATTAAGTACCTATGATCCTTATTGTAAATATGTACTCATCTCGAAGAATCTTAGGTACTAGCATTGGTACTCAAAATGGTGTTATTAATTTCTTTTGATAAAACCTGAAGTATATCTATGTTGATAGACATTTTATTTCTTTATTTTGGACAAATAAATGTTTGGTCCTGGTTGCTCTTTTATACATTTAGGATGTTGGAATGTGTTGCTTTATCTGGGATTATGTTTTTACCTTCTTGTATTAAGAAAGTCTGTCTTGTGTTAATATGTGGTGTTAGCTCCATTTATAAGCACTTATAAGAGGATATATTTGGTACTATCAGAATATTCAGTTTTGTGAATGTATGTGCACAATGTGATTACCTTTCTAATTATATGAATATGTATGGTTGTATATTGTTATGGAAAAATCTTCTTTTCTAAAAAGCCTTAAATTAAACTTTCTTTTATATTATAATATACATAGTTTCAATTTAGAGCTGCTATTTAATTGATTACTCAAAAGGCTCCTTGGTTTTGAGATAGAACATTCATTGAAAATCCTAGATCTAATGTGAATCTTGGGGTGAACAAATAAAGGGTTGTTCTTGATATAAATGATTTTACTTTATTATCCCTATGGAACTTCTAAATGTTGAATCATTATTACATACACTTGAACAAGTTTCCTTTGCTCAAGGTTTATTCATGAGGAGTAATGAGAATGGCTATACTTGTCCTTCAATAATCTATCTTCTTAGCAATTTTTTCTGTGATTTCTTCATTCCCTTTTTGTTCATGTCCAAAAAAGGAGAAGTGTTTTTGTATGTTGTGCTTAGACTAACCCATGTTCTTATGTTTTGGACATTACCAAAAAGGGGAAGATCATTGACCTTTTGGTATGTCAAAACCTTAAAGAAAATGAAAGAACAAGGATGATTATATTTTGGTTGTTATGTAGAAATGGAAGAGCAAGGATGCTTGTATTTTGGTTGTTGTGAAACGACTTGGACTTGAATGTTGAGACAACATGAGAGCTTAAAGAAGAAAGACATCTACAAGGTTTCAAGAAAGCATGTGGAAATTCAAGACCAATAACAAGAAATGAAGATTTCAAAATGCAAAGAAAATTGAAGAAATACATCTCCAAGAAATAGCAGATGTCTTGCTCAACTTGAAGGTTGCTCAGAAGAAGATGTCTTGGAAAAGCAGTAGATGTTCTGGCCAAGTTGAAGGTTGTGCAGAAGAAGATGTCTTTGAAAAATGGCAAACATCTTTCTGATGAGAAAGACATCTTCATGAAGACATCCTTCCTATGGAGAAGACGTCTTTCTAGAATAAATGTTTGATGAGAAAAGACATCTCAACCTTGAAGAAGATGTCTCCAGTGATCGTTAGATAGCCATTGCATGAATTCTAAGGTGATTTCAAAAACATATTAACTATAAGAAGACTTCATTTCATTGAGAAATAAGCAAGAATTATGTACTATCAAGTGTCATTATCAAGTAATCATTATAATCATCACTCTCTTGTTATTGTTCCTCATTGTACTATATTTTGTTTATTGTAATTGGTCAAAGTGAGCTATACCTCAAAGTACAAGGATTAGAAAACTTAGTTTCATTCATTCCTTGTAATTGTTTTTCTCTTTTGTTGCCCTGTGGGATTGATGTGCTTCTTATGGGAAGGCATCTTGCTTAAGCTTGCCATGATCCTAAGGGATTGAGTGTTGGTGTAGTGCCATAATACTTTGGAGCAGAGCTTAAGTTGTAAAGGTTGTGGGATCCTAGAAACCACATTCTAAGCTTGATCACAGTGGATTTCTTACATCAAATCACTCTAGAGTGAAACTTAGAGCTTGTACAATGTGTTGATGAGTGGCGATGATGAGTGGAAAGGTACCCCTACACTCAACCATACGAATACGAGCATTCACGCATGATTTGGTCGAACTCCGTAGACAAGCTAGTTGTGGTATCTAAATCATTACACATTGATCACAGTTCGTTGTCTTCCCACCTGGACTAGTATTTGCTTTGTCACGTATGATTTAGTCCAGAGTGAGGTGTATGATGTGATCCTAAAATAATGTTACTCCTAGAGACAATGGGAAATAATCTTGATTAAACTAATGAGTAATAGAAAATGAAGTCTAAGCTAACCTAAGTGTGATAAGCATCCGTTCCTTAATCATCCGTACACATCTTGGACCTCATGCACGACTACTACTGGGATTACCAAGCATAGATCCTAGGTACACTACTGGGTTACCAAGTAGTCACACTTAAATGCTCGTGATTAAGTTGTACTCATTCCACATTTAACAATAGGAATAGTAAATGATGATAAAGAAATATTAACTAAGAAAATAATAAATAACAATAACAATTAAATAATTAAAACTAAGTGAATGCTACAATGATGAAGTAATCTCGATCTTTATTTTCGGTCATGTGCACGTCCAAGTACATCACACTCGAATAAAGGTGTCATACAATTACAAGCATCATGTTGTGGGCATGCAGTTGGGAAAATAGTCTAACTCCTATGGAAAAAAAATGCAAGGGCTTCGCTAGAACTACTAGAAAGATACCTAAATGAGGTAGAAGGCCCTCTTATTTATAGGCCAAGATAGGTGGTTGCGTAAATGGGGCCACGTTGATGGGCCCACATCGACATGGCCAAGTTGATGCATTAACTAAATGACACTTCATCATACCACAACGACTGAGTAAAAACTCATCCTCGAGTCAAAGAAAGTGAGGAACAAGCTCAATTGAATACATAGTGGATAGGTATGGGCTTATTAACTGACTAGGAATTTATTCATGCTGCAGTGGAGGATTAAACAAAATTTTGACACAGACACAAAACTTGTGGAACTCATGGGGTTCCTGGTAGTGGTGGCTCCTCCATGGATGCCTTTCCTTTGTCTTGTGCATTAAGCTTTTGAGATTGATACCATTGAAGAAGCACCTGACATTTCTCCTCTTTCATTTGAGAATTATTAAGTTATCCATGCTAATGTTCCAATGTTTGATGGAGTCAGCACTTTTCATGGACACGGAAGCTGTGGGAACACTTGATTAGCCTTGACATGCCATGCCGCAAATAGCTGTCATTCCTCTTTATAGGCTTGGGCCCTGACCTTGCCTCCCTTTGCTTGGATAGATTATGCAATAATAGGAGTTTCATGATGGATGCTGAATGATTACCTTCTGCTCTACATGTTCTGCATGAGGTCCTTGGCCTCTGCCTCCCCCAGGTCATTCGGTTGCACCTTGAGAAGGTCCTCCTTGTTGTCTCCTTTTAGGGGCCATCTATAATCACACAAGGATCAATTGTTAGTAAGGTTATTAAAAAACATTCAATGATTTCATACATTACTTATTGCCTTTAATAAATGCTAAATTCTTTACTTAGTGTGATTTTAGAGTTAGAAATTTTTCAAGGAACTTTCCCTAAAAGTTTAATGTTGAACTTGGTTTTGAGGAACGTTTCATAAAATAATGACAAAGGAAAGAATAGATTTGGCAATGAAATACTTAAAGGGTATAAGATGATGTGGTGGTGTGCAACAAGTACAAATTACAAAAGTCATGCAAGTGGGTCCTCCCCAAAGCAGGTTCCAACCTATAATGCCCTTGCGTAACCACACCTTAAAATGTCTATAGGCACTAGAAGGGTTAAATGGAATCTATGCCGATGCAAAAAAACACACACATCTTAATACTACCATGATGAGAGACGAATTCAATGCTACACAAGACATGAGTCACAAATACATGAACAGCGAGATGGGATGAATCAGAGAAGGGATTGCAGAGATTGGGACGTGAGGTAACTGATGCTAGGCACAATGAGTCCTGCATGTAAAACATGATTAAGGTGTCATTAGCCTGTCGTTCCAAAATCAAGACCAAGTCCATTCCTCCAATCAGTGACATCGCATCGTTTCATCCAATGATGGACAACCATAAGAGCACCATAATAGCAAGGCATACGATCACTTGGTGTTTTGTGCAAGGGAGGAGTGACTTGGAATTTCTGTGTGGCATACTTTTTGTTTGGCCACTTTGGCACACTTTCTTTTCCCTCTCTTCTCTCCCTCTCTCTCTCTCTCTCTCTTTTGGGTGCCTTTAATACTCTTACTCCCATTTTTTGTTAGATCTACAAGGATCTTAGTATAACCAAGCTGCATGGTAGCACCTATAGATGCCACCAAAAAGAATCCATAAGTTCCCTTAATGTCACACCCTGGCCATTCCCTCTTAGTCCATCATTTTTCACTTTGGGCGTAATGAGCATAAAATAATTTTAAGTTTTTAAAAATGTCAAGAATATCACTATACCCTCGAACAAAACCTCTTATTTTTGTAGAATGGATGAGTGGGTGTAATGGGCTCACTGTCCAAATAATTGATTGTCCGAGACTTAATAACATAGAACACACCTCAACCAACGATCCACATGAGTGTTTTATTCGTAGATGAGATTACTTACAAAAAGATAAAAAGATAAAAAGAAAAAATAATAAAATAATAAAAAAAGAAATTGAAAATTGAAAAACTCGAAAATAAAAATTTATAAGATTGAAGAAAATAAAAAGTGGTTATTAATCCTGCTTGTTACTAGAATGGGGGATATCCCCCATAACTAAACATTTGAGTATGGAAAGGATTAATAGGTGGAAGATGAGGATCCTTGCATGTTGAAAATATTGGGGCCCGATCATACTTACCCCATCTAGGTTCACACACTTGATTATAGTAAGCATAGTGGGGCAATTTATACGATGTAGTTCCCAGATAATGAGTTGACCCACTATGATGTTTGGGACTGTTAAATGGTATGCAAGGATTGGGTTGTCGCTCTCCATTCCTATGTTCATTGGGCCATATTATTGTTGGAGTGTGAGTTGGTGGCCCTGATGAAGTTACATGAGGCGTTGGGTTTGAAGATAGGGGTGCACCACAATGTGGGACTTGTGCTGAGTTGGAGGATGCAGTGGCCTCAGAATTGTGTTGTCCCTTTTTACGGTCATGTTTAAAGAAGGGACGCTTTGGATGTTGAGGAGGCTTCTCACTGTTGTTAGTAGTAGTAGCACAAGTGACGTTTGGGGGTTATTGTTGTGGTGCAGACACCTTAGGAACAACTGGTGGCAATGTAGAAGGAGGGAAAGGGTGAGAATTTTGAAATTGAGGAGAATTCTAGGATACACAAGGCAGTGGTTGTGTTGAAGGCATGGGTTGATAGTATTAAGGAGAATGATAATGTGGTGAGATAGAGTATGCTGGTCCAACTGGAGAAATAGGATGTTGAACATGATAAGCATTTGGATTCGGATGATATGAAGGGTGTCTCCATTCTAAGGGTGGTCTCCCCCACGACTGGGATTGTTGCCATTATGATCAAACATAGTATCTCTGTATGAACTCTGGATGTAACATATTTCCCCAATGCTCATGTAAATGTAATAATATTGGGCATTGGCCCTTGGGGTGATCATACAAGCATATGTTGCATTCATACGTATGATTGGCAGTTGAGCTCTTATTTTTCTTATCCCTTCTTTCCGATTGTCTACTATTTTGGCATGCTTCTTGGGTTGTTAAAACTCTATCTTCAATAATATCAATATATTCTCCACACTTTTGATACGTCCATTCCAACATCTTATTGAACTTTTCCTCAGCTTCTTCTAATGTTTGTTGTGTTGGAAAAGATGATGTTTCCACCTTGAGATTGATTGATTTCTCCTTTTTATGATCATGGACCTTTGTTAAGTTGAGATTTTGGTCCCATTGATGTTTTTCAACACTCTCCCATTGATCCATATCTCCTTCTTATTTTGCTACCCACTTAATAAGCTCTTGGACTTGATGGGTTCATAGTTTGTATAGTTGACCTTGGGCATACATTCCTAAGGTCTCTCTTGTTTCATTACGTAGCCCATCAATGATATGGTACACTCGCCTTTCCTCGGAAAACCCATGACCTGGACAGTTGTTTAACAGTGCATAATATCTTTCTAAGACCATGTCCAAGGGTTCATGTTGTGCTTGTTTCCATCCTTGGATTTGTTTCCTCAAGGCTGACACTCTTGTGTAGGTTTGATATCATTCATTAAAAACTTCTACCATTGTTAACCAATGTCGTATTAAATTTGGCTTTAACGATATATACCATACTTTTGCTTGGCCAACAAGTGTCATAGGAAAGAGCTTAAGTTTTTTCCAACCATTATCAATGTTGTTCCATGTGCAAGCATCGTAGAAGGCTAGTAAATGTTGTTTAGCCTCCTAAAAAAGTAGGGAAGTTGTTTAAATAGAGCCTAGGTAGACGACTCTCCTTACGATGCCTACAGGAGATTCGAACAGCCTCCTGTAATTGCGTTAGGTTTGTAGTGGCTAGTAGGGGTTCATAGTCATCCTATAAGTTATGCTTTCATGTGTTGGGATAACGTTGCTTTCATTCATGTTTATAAGAAACCCCCACTTCAGGTTGTGTACTCCAATCTTCATCATCATATAGTTTGTTGGTTCTCCAATGAACTTCCTCACCAAGTGTGGCATTATTATCATCTTGTAGGAGAGGCATGATTGTGAAATTTGTGTGTGAATGTATGCGTGAATTTTTTATAATTATTTCTTTCTAAAAGACATATCGTTAATTCCTTTACAACGACCTTGTATGATATAACTAATCTAGATAACTAGCACCATCCCCGGCAACGATGCCAATGATGAGCGTCAAGATACCCCTACACTCAACCATACGAATACAAGCGTTCATGCACGATCTAGTCAAACTTCGTGGACAAGCTAGTTGTGGTATCTAGATCATTACACGTTGATCGTAGTTCACTGTCTTCCCACTTGGACTAGTATTTGCTTTGTCACGTATGGTTTAGTCCAGAGTGAGGCATATGATGTGATCCTAAACTAATGCTACTCCTAGAGACAAGGGGAAATAATCTTGATTACACTAATGAGTAATAGGAAATGAAGTCTAAGCTAACCTAAGTGCAATGAGCATCCGTTCCTTAATCATCTATACACATCTTAGACCTTTTGCATGACTACTACTGGGATTACCAAGCGTAGATCCTAGGTATGCTACTAGGTTACCAAGTAGTCATACTTAAATGCTCGTGATTAAGTCGTACTCATTCTACATTTAACAATAGGAATAGTAAATGATGATAAAGAAATATTAACTAAGAAAATAATAAATAACAATAATAATTAAATAATTTAAACTAAGTAAATGCTGCAATGATGAAGCAATCTCGATCTTTATTTCTAGTCATGTGCGCATCCAAGTATGTCACACTCGAATAAAGATGTCATACAATTACAAGCATCACGCTGTGGGCATGCACTTGGGAAAATAGTCTAACTCCTATGGAAAAAATGCAAGGGCTTCACTACAACTACTAGAAAGATACCTAAATGAGGCAGAAGGCCCTCTTATTTATAGGCCAAGATAGGCACTTGCGTAAACGAGGCCACGTCGACGTAGGAAGGCTACATCTACAGGCCCGCGTCGATGCGGCCATGTATACATGGCCAAGTCGACGCATTGACTAAATGACACTTGATCAGGCGAGGTACCCCTACACTCAACCATACAAATACGAGTGTTTCATGCGTGATCTGGTCGAACTCCAAGGACTAAGTGCTTACGCACCTTAATGGAACACTTAAGGTTCATCAATTGTTGTCTTCCCAAACTTACTTGTATTGTCACGGTTGTATGGTTAAGTAAGCTTGAGGTATGTGATTTTTATAGCTTTTATCTTTTTAATGTCTTTATGCTAATAGAGAAAGGTGAAGAGAACTAAGTGACTAACTTATATTAACTATTTACTAACTAAGTTCTAATTATTCCTAACACCAGTATCCATTCCCACTTGCCACACACATACTGAACTAGTGCAACGCTACTGGGATTACCAAATGTTAATCGTTACTGGGTTACCAAGCACTACACACATGCTCGAAGCGGTCGTACTGAGTGTACTTAACTAGGAGAGTCAAGGGTTGAGAGAGAGATTAATTAACTAAGAAAGCATTTAAACATTCAACAATAATTAATTACTATTTAGCTTAGTTCGTATGCTGCAAGGTTTATCATAAAGTTCATCTTTATTACCATACACAAATATGTGCTCAGGTATAATTTTCTCAAATAAAGATCCGTTCACTTTAAGACTCCTACTATGGGCATATGGAAATTATTCTAACTCTGGAATGGTAAAATTGCAAGATTTTAGCTAAGGGTCTAAGTCTAACTCCCTAGAACAAGGGAAGCTGCCTCTTATTTATAGAAATTGAGGTAGGACATGATATTTTGGGGCGAATGCAATATCGCAGATGTGATATCGCGTACACGATATCACGTACGCGATATCACGGCTCATCATGTGTGGTACCCTTCAAATCACATTTTGAGAGCAACAAAGTCTAGAGGTGTGTTAGTGAACTACCCTTTGAGTGTGGACTACCCAAGTTGGGAAACCATGTTAATTTTGCTATGTGATTTATTTCAAAGAATTTTTTATTTGGGCAACTTATTCATCTCCCCTCCCCCTCCTAAGTTCAACGATCCTCAATATTGATAGTAGGAGATCTACTAGTTGATATGTGTTTAATCCTTTTGGTGATGTTGTTTCTTGGAAAAGTCAGAAACAATATTGTGTTGCTTAATCCACCACTAAAGCTAAATATGTTGCTACTAACTTGGCATGAAAAGAGGCTATATGGCTCGAAAGGTTAATAGTTGAACTTGGCATCACACAAACTCTGATTAATATTGGCTGTGATAGTCAAAGTGCCATAAGCATATCTAAGAATCCAACCTTTCATACCTGAATGAAGCACATTGAAATAAAGTATCACTATATATGGAAGGAAATTTAAAAGTAAAGGATTATTTTTAATAACATATCTATTGAAGCAAATCCTATAGATGTACTCACCAAGTCAACTCCTGCTAAAAAGTTTCTTTGGTGTTAATCAACATTCGGTCTTCTTCTGACCTGATTTCCTAAAAATGGTCTGGACTATTCTTCAAAGAAGCCTTACCTTCAAGAGGGAGAATTCTTATATGGATGAAGGCAAATCTACTTTTATTTTTTCTAAATATTTTTGCCTTGTTATATTCTTATATATTTTATATTTGGTCCTGTACCTATTCCCACCAAAATAAATTGTCCTATCCCTTTTATTTTTGGGTTTATTTTGTAACATGACCAATATATAAGGAGCTCTAAGGGAGCATCCTTGACACAAAAATATAACACAAAAATGGCCAATGCCTAAGCTGTAATCCTCCCTTACAATTCTTCTCCAGTATTCTCATTGGTTTTCTTTGTGCTTCAATCTTGAAGTTGTGCTACTACTGATGATCCAAGAGCCAATTTTCTACTGGGGTTTTTCACCTTAAAGGTTTTTCCTAGGGTAAATCTATGTCTTTTTAATTTCTACAATTTTCTTCAAATTTAATATTATATTGATGCAAGTGACTAGAAATAACATAACAAACACACAGAAAATCCAAATTAAAAACCATTTGAACCCATGAGATTCATGGCAAATGCTTTACACACCCATATTCGAAAATCACATCCAAGAAACACCTAACATAGCACTACAATTCAAATGGATAAATACTAAAGCCATACATAATGCATAAATACATACTGAATAGTTTCTCTTTTTCCCTAATCCAACATCATGGCTAGCCACATCACCTGTCTAACACATTGGCTAGGACTAGTGTATATAATCATGTTAGTTAAGCATGTAAAGACATCATAATCATAACACATAATTATATAGTCATACTCAATGTCTTCAAAATGGATTGAATATAATATGCATTTTTCTTATAATTCCAACCATGCTATTGCTTGATATGTTGAGTAGCATATGGCTTTGTAATCCCAGCAACAAACACACTAGTTTAGGACATGAACAAGCGATTAAGGTTTGGACACTCATCACCTTAGGCTAGTTTAGGATTTACTTTCATTGTTATTTAAATTAAATAATTAATTAATTTCTATAATCTCAGTTCATTTTTTAATGGTCATAGTACATTAGTGGTATGTACCTCTACTATACTTAATCATACAAGTTAAAAGCTTAATGGCATAGGTCTTGGCTTGGTAACCCTAGGTCATAGGTTCGATTCTACTACATAGCATTGAGCTATAAAATTTTATCAATCTTAGGGTATATCTATGTTTCAATTATTTTTGTTTCCAACATCCCATACAAGTTAAGAGCCACTAGAAAATAACTGGGAAGATAGTGACCTATTATCACACATTAAACTAGCTAGGTGTCATGTTAACTCTATTTACATATTATAATATAGTCTACCACTATGCTTGTAGATCATATGATTTGGAGTTATACATACTCACTACTCATTATATGTGGACCATCCTTGCTACTAACAATTAATTTTTCTTTCTTTGATTTTTCAAAAATATTAATTTGAATTTTTTTTATTGCATGTTGTTTCTCATGCTTTCTACTCTATGTTAAGCATGTGATGTAGTCTAAATGTTTCATTATTTTATTATTAATTGGAATTTATTATCACAATTAAATTGCGAATTTTATATTGTAAGTGATAATTTTTTTAACTAAATAAATTTACAACTTTAATGCATTCTTATTGATAAATCATCATATGTCAGGCAACTACATTAATGCATGGCCATCAACACTATAGATCATTGAACTTAGAAAGGGGGGGATGAATAAGTTTCCCAAATTAAAACTTTATGAACCAAAGCACGCATACAAAATTAACATGGTTCCCCAACTTGGGTAGTCCACACTCAAAGGGTAGATTGCAAGCATACCTCTAAACTTTGTTGCTCTCAAATGTGGTTTAAAGGGTCCACATCTTGTACAATCTTCAAGCCCCGCTTTAGAGTGTTGTGCTGAAACATCAACCACTCAACCCCACAAGGTTCCATCAGGCTTGGAATGTGGTTTCCAAGATTTCACAGCCTTTACAATTTTGAGACCCACTTCGGAGTGTTATGATGCAACACCAATCACTCAATCCCACAGGATACTAACATGCTCAAGCAAGATGCCTTCCTACAAGAATCAAATCAACCCCGCAAGGCAACAAGGGAGAAGAATTACAAGGGGTAAATGCAACTTAGTTTGCTAATCATTGCACTTTGAGGTACAACACACTTTACAATGAACAAATGATGATAAAATGAAGAGCAACAGATATCACAATGATTGACAAAATGATTGTACAATGACTACACATAAGTTTGCACATTTCCCAATGCATATGATTTCTTCTTATAGCTATCATGTTTCTAAATCCACCTTGGAACTCATGAAATGGCTAGCCAACAATCATGGAAGACATATTCTTCATGCCTGAGACATATTTCTATATTTTCCCTATATTCTGGGAAGATGTCTTTGTCTAGGAAAGACGTCTTTCTAAAATCTCCATTCTGGGAAGACATCTTTGTTTGATGGAAGATGTCTTTCTAAAACTAGTCTACATTCTGTGAAGACATCTTTACCTAAGGAAAGAAATCTACTATTTCTTGAAGATGTCTTTGCCTATGCATCTTCCAATTCTGCCAAGACATCTACTATTTCTCAAAGAGGTATTCTTCAACTTTCCTTTGCATGATGAATTAATCATTCCTTGTCCACAACCTTGATCTTTCATGTCTTCAATGATGAAAATGTTCTTTGAATTCTTTTATTTTAAGCTTGCCTCTTTAAGAACTTATGGATGACTTTCTCCTTTTTTTTACACCAGTGCATTCCTTGTCATCTCATCTTGGTCCTACAACAACAACAACCACACACACATCTTTTGTCTCCATTTTACTTAACGTTTTGACACACCAAAAGGTCCACAATCTCCTCCTTTTTGGTGATGTTCAAAACTTAAGAAAATGTGTTAGTGATCATACAAATAAAATCATACTACTCTCTCCCTTTTTGAATAGCAACAAAAAGGATAAGGCACACAAACTAGTGAAAGAATTATCATAATAGTGCAATATCATAAAATAAGAAAAATCAACAATCATGGCATAATCCCAAGGAAAAAACATTTAGCAAGAAAGAAGATCAATTAAAGATCACACCTTTTTTAGCACTAAGTTCCATGAGGAGTTGCCCCCAATCTATCAAGAACTGATCCAAACCTTTCCAAGTGATATTCAAAATTAAAGCTTGAAGTGAAGTGTAAGCCTTGAAGATCAAGTAACTTGTCTCTAAATTAATAAATCATTTATAGTGCATGATTTTTTTAATGCTCAAATATTCTCCGTCCTTTTAAAAAAATTAGCAAAAGAGGAGGTCATATCTTATGTAACAAGGAGAATATAGCAATACATCTTCACAATGTGAAACTAGTCATGCCATATTTTAAGTACTACTCAAAGGATGTTTCAATCAAAATCATGGAAACTTTTCCATAACCAGAATGATCATGTGCTTGCTCATATTTTTGTAAGGAATAATATCACTATTTTCATTCTTTCATATAAGTACTTCTTACTTCAATTTATGCTTGAATATCAAATAGGTGGGATAATGATACATTAAGACTTGCTCTTATCAGTTCAAAATAAGGATTTACAACTAATCAAAAAAATACCAATAACACTCACATAATTTGACATTATAGATCAAGCAGCCCATCAAATTGAAACAATTATCTTATTAGAACTCATGTCTTTATATTCAACCAGAAATTTGGAAAACGTCAACACAAAGGATATGGAAGCCATGAAAGAAATATGGATATTTTTCTTTTTGTACAAGGCAATGCTGCAAACACAACCGTTTTTCAAAAATGAAATGATAATCATGACAAAGAATACCAGAACACAAATTCAAGACTCAACCATCCATTTAAAAGAAGAATACCTCTTGATGTCCATATCTTGCTTATTTTGGAATATTTTGCTATTTCAATGTCTCTTAGTTGAAGTCGCTAAAGACTCCCCCTAGATTGGTGATCTTCAAGATGGTGATGGATAATGAGGAATAGGCTTCCCCTACACATGTGCTAGGTATTAATGTACAAATGTCATAAATCAAAAAAGCACTACAATTGTAGGTTAACATTAAGCTTAAATGTGGAGACTAAGATCTCCAATCAATAATATTAGTAAGATTTTTTCATAGGCTTGTCTTATCTCATAAATAGCAAAACTATACCAAAGGCCATGAGCTTAGAAGTGGATCATCATAATAAGTTCAGATTAAACATGACAAGAACCAATAAGATAATGATCCAAAGGAAATCAAAAAAAGAGCTGCACACATATTTTCATAGAACCAATTATGTCAAGCTCAAAAATGAATGTAAGGGATGCTCTAAACAATTATTCCACCATTTTTCAAGACAAATAATTTTGAACTTCAAATACCATATTAACTATCAAGCAAAGATATGGAAGCTTACCTTGACTTACCATGCTTACATGGGAGAAGAGAAGAATAATGGAGTTTGAGATGAGGTCCCCTATCATGAAGTACCTCCTCATCCTTTGGTTCTCTCTCATTAGATCGTATGTGTGATGTCTCTATTTATTCATGATTTTTATGATAGAAGCTTTGATCACTTATTGCATCATTTTCAATTCTCTACTTCTCTTCATTCTCACTTATTAGTTCCTGCATAGTTTCCTTACTAAAGCCTTTTTGACAAGACTAAGCATTAATCTTTTTTTTATCATCATGAGTATAGTTCAGAGTTTCCTTATATCTACAATTTTTACAAACAAATAAAGTATTATGCTCATGATCAAAATTATCAAACCTAACTATGCTTGAGCTTGAGCTTGAATTTTCATGTGTTTCTTCCTCTAAATTCCTTGGCTATGTTTCAAGAGTCTCCTCTTCTTGAACCTTACTACAACCCTTATTAAAAGAGGTTAGTTGTTGAATCTCAGCTTTTATGTTAGAAATCTCTTCTTTCACTTCAACATGAATAGCATCTAGCTTAGAAAGTACTATTTTCTTTTCCTTCCTAATCAAATGATGTAGAAGAAAAATTTCTTCTTTAAATTCACTATACATCTTGTCACACTTACCATCTTATTCAATCATATGTGAGGAGTTTTCATCAGTAAGTGCCATGCATATGAGATGTGAATCTTTGAAAGAATTTCATGCTTCTTCTTCTCTTTGCTCACCATCATCCCAACTTGTATAAAAGTTGACCTTTTTTGGCTTCTTATAATTGATTCTATTCTTTGGCTATATATTACTATCACTAGAACATTTGAAGGCCATAAGGCCTGTTCCTCCATAAACCCAACATTCTATAGAATGAAAATCTAAGTTAGAATTTAAAAACTTTCTACCTCTTTCTCTACATTTGCATAAATTGGATCTTTGTTATTAGCAATCATTACAGCTTTCTTGAGAGAATGGCAATCTCATCTTCATTACCCTCATCATGTTCATTGAACTCCTTCTCCTTAGAGGTAATCTTTAGAGCAATAGGCATTTCTTGGATTTCTCCTTCACTTATGAGATTCATTTCATAAGTTATGAGAGCACTTTAAAGCTCTTCAAATTTTAAGGTTGAGAAATTTTTTATCTCCTCCATAGATATGACCTTTGGTCTAAACTCTGGTTGTAGAGTTTTGATCATCTTAATGATGACATCACTTTCAGGAAAATCTTTACTTGTTCCTCTAATAGCTACAACAAGATCATTAGCTCTAGAGAAATAATCTTTTACTTTCTCACCTTCTCTCATTTTGAGTTTATTGTATTCACTTTGTAAAACTAACAATTTCAATTACTTAACAATAGATATTCCTTCATATGTAGCTTCTAAGGTTTGCCAAATTTCTATGGTTGTCTTACATCTTGCTACTCTATTAAATTCATATTTATTCAATGCATAATATAAACAAGTTTTTACATTTGAATCAAACATGAACTTATTGTTTTCTTCTTGTGACCATTTGTTGCAAGGCTTGATGAGGTCGGTGGAGCTATCAATAGGCAAAGCGTAGGCTTTAAGGATTGACTCCCACACTTCAAACTCCATTGATTTAAAGAACCCTTGCATTCTAGCTTTTGAATAAGCAAAGTCAAATTCATCAAACATGGGTGGCTTTGTGTAAGATGTTCCCTCCATTATTCACTCTTGAAGTTGATGATGACAAAGAAGAGTACTAGGCTCTAATACCTCTCGTGGATTGTTAATCTTAGAAGGGGGAGAAGGATGAATAAGTTACCCAAATTAAAATGTTATGAACCAAAGTGCGCACACAAAATTAAGGTGGTTCCCCAACTTGAGTAGTCCACACTTGGAGGGTAGATTTCACGCACAACTCCGAACTTTGTTACTCTTAAATGTGGTTTGAAGGGTCCACACCTTGTATAATATTTAAGCCCCTCTTTAGCATGTTGTGCCGCAACACTAACCATTCAACCCTGTAAGGTCCTATCAGGCTTGGAATGTGGTTTTTAGGCTTCCATAACCTTTATAATCTTGAGCTCTGCTTCAAAGTGTTATGCCACAACACCAATCACTCAATACCACAAGATGTCGATAACCTCAAGCAAGATGCCTTTCCACAAGAAGCACATCAAACCTGCAAGGCAATAAGGGAGAATAATTACAAGGGATAAATGTAACTTAGTTTACTAATTCTTGTACTTTGAGGTACAAGACCCTTTACAATGAACAACTGATGATATAATGAAGAGGAACAAAGATCATAATGATTGAAAATATGATTATACAATTATTACACATAAGTTTGCACATTTCCCAATGCATATGATGTCTTATCATAGCTTTTGCATTTCTAAATCCATCTTGGAACTCATGAAATGGCTAACCAATGATCACTAATGATCATGGAATACGTCTTCTTCATGCCTAAGACATATTTCTGTATTTTTCCTCTATTCTAGGAAGATGTCTTTGTCTAAGAAAGATGTCTTTCTAAACTCTCCATTCTGGAAAGATATCTTTGTCTAATGGAAGACATCTTTCTGAAACTGGCCTACATTCTGTGAAGAAGTCTTTGCCAAAGGAAAGATGTCGACTATTTTTTGAAGACATCTTTACCTGTTCATCTTCCAATTCTGCCAAGATGTCTACTATTTCTCAAAGAGGTCTTCTTCAACCTTCCTTGGCATGATGAATTCATCATTCCTTGTCCACAACCTTGATCTTTCATGTGCTTCAATGATGACAATGTTCTTTGAATTCTTTTCTTTTAAGCTTGCCTCCTTGAGACCTTATGGATGAATTTCTCCTTTTGTTTACACTAGTGCATTCCTTGTCATCTCATCTTGGTTGTATAACCATAACAACCATGCACACATCCTTTGTCTCCATTTTACTTAATGTTTTGACACACCAAAAGGTCCATAGATGCATCCTTACATGCATTGGCACATATGCATTGACACTCTATTGCCTAAAGCCTATATATATGCACACACTCTTTACATAGAGGTACTATTTTATCAATAATGTAGCTAAACTCTTATAACGTTATTCCATAATCTTAGCAAACAATTAGTGAGTGCCTATAGCATGGAATTGAGTCAATTGTACAACATCTTATTCAAGTGGCATCGTACCTAGACACATTCCATGAATGACAATAAAATCAAGATTGATTCATATTCATTGCAACACTTTGACTTAGGATAGATTTACTTTCATTGCAATTTACTTTATATATACTTCATTAATATTTACATTTTCTTACACATTAACCAATTGGTGTAATGAGCATGACTAGTTTCAAGCATAAACATGTATTTGCATGGTAATACCAACATCATTATTACTTGGTTCACCTAGTAGCATACCACTAGGTAATCCCAATAGTGGGTACATGAGTTTAGGGTGTATGGCAAGTTGAAAATGGACACTCATCATCCATACGATAGTTTAGGATTTAATTTTATTATTAATTAGATTAAATAATTAATTTCTATATTATTAGTTGGTTTAGTTTAAGGCTCCAACAACATCATAATCATATGCCTTATTTTAGACTAAACTATACATGATAAAGCTACTACTAGTCCAAGCAGGAAGATAGTGAACTACAATCAATGCTTAATGATCTAAATACCATACTAGTTCCATCCATGAAATTCAACATGATTATCATACCTATTTGTGATTTATATGATTTGTTATAGGGGACTACTCTATTACTCAACACTTATGAAATTAAAAATCATTATAATATTCTTTTATTTTTAAGGTGGGGTATAATATATGAGTAATGTTAAGATTTTCCAACATTCACTCATGTTTTGTAATAAAATTTTTTAATATTATTATATATTATTATCATTCCTTTAATAAATTTTGATTTTCATAATATTCTTCAATGGTTTACATTGTGGAAATGTAAAATTGAAACTAAAATTTTTTACTTACATCTACTAAGACTCCTTGAATCTATTAGATCAATTTTGGAATTCTTTTTATGGAAGTTTTTTTTGTAAACTTATAACTCAGTGTTGCCTAGTAGAATTGAACCTATGAGCTAGGGCTATGAAGCTAAGACTCTTACCACTAAGCTAATACCTCATTATATGGTAGGGCCTAAGATCAATTCAGCAATGTTGATACTTGAAATCTTGGTCTAGTTTAGTTATAGTTTTGTTGGTAATGTTACTAATTCTAATTACCTTATCATTCATTAATTACTTACATAATTAATATTTCATATAACTTATCTTCCATTCTAATTTAGACATCGATGATATATCCTATACACTACTCAAGGACTTGATTTGATCTTTGATTAGTCATTGAACAAGAGGTTAGTTGTTATAAGGCATCATTAATTCTAGTTCGTGAGTTCATCAAGTTCTCATAAACTTTCTCATTTTTTTCGAATTCAAAACTTTTTTATTAAGCTCCTGATTGAATATTAGTATCTACACCCTACTCTCTATATCTCATATTATTGTGTTCTTTCATGATGATCTTATCAACTATCATGTCACTTGAGAATTATTGAATCCCTTAATTACGTACTTTCTTTTAATTGAATTTTCTCTTTTTACTACGAAAACTATTTATGATTTCTTATCCATCATAACTTTTGCTCTTATACCAAGTTAGAGTTTTGTTTGACATCTCTTTAATAAATTTAACTTATCCAAGGATCTTTATGATGGGATTATAACAAACATCCTTAATTACATTTTCATTATAGGATGTATTCGTTAATAAGTCTTATTACAGTACTTGTACTTATTACAATTGGACTTACATAAAACACTTCATCCCTTTGGATATCCTTTTGCCTTCTTCTACTAACTCTTCACTTCAAAGAACCACTACATTTGGTTACAACCTATTCTTAACTTCAATAGTACTACTACATCTTATGATAGCTTGTCCTTATCACTATAGCTACTTTCAGACTTCAACACCTCAACTTGGACCTTTTCTTCCTCTTTAGGAAACTAGATCCTTGTTATATCAAAATTTTCAAGTAAATGTTATTGTTTTGTAAATTGATTCATTGCACCTAATTTAACCTTTTAGTTTACAATGATGTTACTACTACTTCTTCAACATTTTTTCATGATCTATTTAGATTGCGTGTTTCTGGACTCATCAAAGTCAATGTCTACATACCTTTTACCCAACACCATTCTTTTCTTTATATATATTTTCTGCATATTGTAACTGTTATAATCAAATTTGAAAACAATTAGATCTGAAAACACAGATTTGAAAAACACAGATCTGAAGACACACTACAAATGCTCTAGAGAAATTATTAAAAACCCTACAGATCTGAATAAATCATTAGAGGCAAAATATTGCACTATAAGAAACACTATAAACCACTCTCAAACCATTCCAAACTCTAGCAAACATTTGTTGTGATAACAGAATGAAAGCAGAATGAGAACAGTAAAAAGGAAATAGCACAAGAACACAGAGAGTTACATGGTTTGGGCCCCTTTTACCCTACTTCCACAACAATGCTGATCTGCCTTCTATTCTTCTCAAATCTTAAAGACACAAGTTGTCCTTACAACTTTTCAAACACACAATCTGTTATTCTAATAGATCTCATATCAACACCAACAAGACTCGTGTCTCCAAGGTAAAACCTTGATACAATGCTCTGACTTTGAAGCACACACAAAAGGCTACCCCAAGCCTTCTATTTATGAAGAAACATGAGGACCAAACCCCAATCCTCATACATGTGGGATAAAACACATCCCCACATTAAATGCAACATAAAAGGAAATACAAAGATGAATGTATTTGACTTCATTTTTCCAACAAACTCCCCCTTGAAGACAAATCCAACTAGCCTTTAAGAGATGTGCACTTCTGATTAAGCTTCAGTTTTCCTAAGCTTCTTCCTATAGAAAATGTGTTTTTCAACTATGACTGGTTTTGTTAAAGCATCAGCAACATTGAGCTTTGTATCGACCTTTTGAACATGCACCAAGCCATCCTCTATGATTTCTCTTATGAAGTGGAATCGGACATCTATATGTTTTGTCCTGGCATGAAAGGCAGAATTCTTTACAAGATGGATTGCACTCAAACTATCACAAAACACAGCATACCTTTGTTGTTTTAATCCAAGAGACTACAAAAATCTCTTCATCCATAACATCTCCTTGCATGCTTCTGTGAGTGCTACGTACTCTGATTCAGTTGTAGATAAAGTTACGGGTGGTTGTAGATGTGACAACCAACTCACTGCTTCACCACCAAAAATAAATGTGTACCCTATAGAAGATCGTCTTGTATCATGATCAGCAGCAAAGTTTGCATCTACAAAGTCTTCAATGTGCATATTAGCATCTCCAAAACATAAGCAATGCACTTTTGTGCCTTTTAAATATTTTAAAATCCATTTGACAGCTAACCAGTGATTCCACCCATAGTTGGTCATAAATCTACTAACTACTCCAAC
>MNCI01010387.1:168373-187656 GCA_015680685.1 Gnetum montanum
GCTGTTTCATGTAAATTTCCTCCTCCAAATCTCCATGGAGGAATGCTATTTTTATATCAAGTTGTTCCAACTCTAAGTCTATGCAGGCCACCAATGATAGCACTAAACCTATAGAAGAGTGTTCTACCACCAGAGAAAAAATTTCTTGAAAGTCAATACCTAGTTTCTATGCATAGCCTTTCACCACCAACCTAGCCTTGAAACGTTTTTCCCCATTTGCCTCTGATTTAATTCTGTATATCCACCTACACTCCAAGAGTTTTCTCCCTTTTGGCAATTGAACTAGCTCCCAGGTTTTGTTCTGTTGGAGTGATTCCCATTCATCATTCATAGATACCTTCCACTTTGTGGCATCAACACATGTCATGGCTTCCTTCACTGTTTCTGGTTCACCATTATCACTGTAAAGTACATAATTTAATGAGGGAGAGTACCTGTCAGGAGGTTTGGTAGTTCTGGTTGACCTTCTAACCCAATGAGACACATCTGTAGCTTCTTGTTCATCATCTTCTACCTCATTTTCTTATTGTCCTGCATTTTCTCCTTGCTGTCCTAAGTTCTCAGCTTGCTGCCAAGTACTTTTAGCATGTTGTCCAATGTTTCCAGATCTAGAAAATCCATGAGTTTCATCATTTTCAATTTCTTCAGTCACGCTAAGAGGAGTCCTTATGCTTTCTGAGCCATTTCTGTCCTTGTCTTTCTTTTGCAGCTCACTAAACATCACATTTTCTCTGAATTTAACGTCCCTTGATCTCACTACACGTTTCAATTCAGGATCCCAAAGTCTGAATCCCAACTCATCTTCTCCATATCCAACAAATATGCAACTTTTAGCCCTATCTTCCATCTTAGTTCTGTTTTCCTTTGGAATATGCATAAATGCCTCACATCCAAAAACTCTTAAATGACTGTATGAAATGTTTTTACCTTTCCAAACAACTTCTAGAAAAGCATTATCAATTGAAGAATGTGGAGACCTATTCACCAAATATGCAGCAGTCATAACTACCTCTCCCCAAAATGTCTTAGGTAGGCCTACACTTGAAACCATTGTTCTAGCATAATCCAGCAATGTTCTATTGCATCTTTCAGCAACTCCATTTTCCTGTGGTGTACCAGGAGGGGTACGAATGTGCCTAATTCCTTTAATGTTGCAAAAATTAGCAAATACTTTAGAAGTGTACTCCCCACCATTATCAGTTTGCAAACATTTTATTTTCAGACCTGTTTCATTTTCTACTCTTGCAACAAATGTTTTGAAAACTAAAAATGCTTTATCTTTTAATTTTAGCATATAAATCCAAACCTCCCTTGTACAATCATCTATGAAAGTTACAAAATAAATAGATCCACCAAGAGAAATGGGATTCATAGGACCATAAACATCAGAATAAACCAATTCTAACATATTTTTCTTTCTGCTGTCCAGATCCCTATGAAAGTTTACTCTCTTAGATTTTCCAACTAAACAGTCTTTGCAATCAGTTTGAGCATAAGAAAATACAGGAATGAGAGTCTGATTTTGAAGTACCTTTAAGCTTGACTAGCCAATGTGTCCAAGACATCTATGCCATACTTCAGAATTTTCTATATCAGAAACTATTGCAATAGAGTTGCATGAATCTGCCATTAATGTATATAAGCTGCCCTCCTTCTTTCCTTTCAGAATGGTCATGATTCCCTTGGAAATCCTCTAATGCCCACCTCCACTACTAAAATTTAGACTTGAATCATCCAATTGTGGAACTAAAATCAACTTCTTTGTAACTTCAGGAACATGTTTAACGTTATCTATTGTCACCTTTGGCATCCCTGATTGTTGCAAACTTATACTTCCAATTCCAAGAACTTTTAAATCTTTTCCATTAGCAGCATATACAAAACTAGATTCAACTTTATGATAAGATGCAAAGCAAGACTTATCTAGACAAATATGAAAGGAGGCACCTGAGTAAATCAACCAGATGTCACTGCTACATCCATCTACCACCATTGTACATTGTTCTTGAATCAGAAAACTGATGTTTTCATCAGCTACATGTATCTCTGATGTTCCTTCTTCTGACTTCTTCTCCTTTCCTTTTCCTTTATTTTTCTGTGCTTTCCATGCAAAGCAATCCTTCTTCAAATGACCTTTCTTCTTACATTACTAGCATTCTTGAGTTTGAGTTCTGCCATGCGATACTCCTCTGTCCATGCTTCTTCCCCTACTTGGGAAATGTCTCCTACTTCTACATGAACATTTCCAGATCTAAAAGATTCATCTACTCTTCCTTCTAAATCCTGAAGGGTAGACACAACCTGTTCAAATGTCATAGATGAAACACTCATAGAAGTAGTAATAGATGTCACAATTGCAGACCAGGAATCAGGTAAGGAATCTAACAAAGCATAGGATTTAACTAGATCTGGAATAACAATTTTATATTCCTCCAACTTATTCAGATTTCCCATCATCTCATCCAAATGCTCTTGAAAAGACACATCAGATCTCTTCTTGCATCTAAAAACTTTCTGATAAATGTGAAAGGTATTCAAACCTGATACTTTGTCAAACCTATTCTTTAGCGTTTTCCATAGATCATGCGGATCCATATCTAATTTGATTGAGGCCAAAATCCCATTACTTAGGGTAGGATGAATGAAAGACAATGCCCTAGTCTTAATTTTCCTTCAATCAACAGTTGACATTCCTACTGGTTGAGAGGGATCTAAGGCCTCTTGGCAATCCTTTTGTGCTAATACAACCTTCATCAAAATGCTCCAAACGTTCCAGTTCCTTCCTACCAATCTTTCCATTGTTTGCAACCTCTCCTTCTTTTTAAACCTTGCTCTAATACCAGTTGTTATAATCATATCTGAAAACAATTAGATCTAAAAGCACAGATCTGAAAAACACAAATCTGAAGACACACTACAAATGCTCTAGAGAAATTATTAAAAAACCCTACAAATTTGAATAAATCATTAGAGGCAAAATATTGCACTATAAGAAACACTATAAACCACTCTCAAACCATTCCAAACTCTAGCAAACATTTGCTGTGATAACAGAATGAAAGCAGAATGAAAATAGTAAAAAGGAAATAGCACAAGAACACAGAGAGTTACGTGGTTTGGGCCCCTTTTATCCTACTTCCACAACAATGCTGATCTACCTTCTATTCTTCTCAAATCTTAAGGACATAAGCCGTCCTTGCAACTTTTCAAATACACAATCTGTTATTCCAACAGATCTCAAATCAACATCAACAAGACTCATGTCTCCAAGGTAAAACCTTGATACAATGCTTTCACTTTGAAGCATACACAAAAGGCTAACCCAAGCCTTCTATTTATGAAGAAACATGAGAACCAAACCCCAATCCTCATACATGTGGGATAAAACACATCCCCACATTAAATGCAACATAAAAGGAAATACAAAAATTAATGTATTTGGCATCATTTTTCCAATAGTAACAAGTCTCTTATGACTTATATCTTGTAGGAAGAGTTATGATGATTGATATTTATGAAACATGTTTATTCCTTAAGGTGAGTTATGAAATTAATTATTACATTATATCATGTAAGCATAAAGTCCAATACCATTCTTGAACACTATGAAATTAGTGTTTTACATGCATGTTATTTTTCTTAATCTATTTTTCTTGTTAAACTTATAGATTTTAAAATGATTGAGAAAGCTTATAAATTTTAAAAATTATCCACACTTTGTACCTTGTTGTTGGTTTGCTTATGTTTCATAAAAAGGTTGTGATGATTCCCAAGTTATGAATTACATCTTTTCATTATGACCTAATTAAGAATGGTTACGAATGTTATTGAATGATTATGAAACTAATGATTGTACAGTTTTGAATTATGTAGTTCAACATTGCCCTATAGAATCAAACCCATGACTTAAAGCTTTCAAATCAAGAGTCTTACCACTAGTCTAATACTTCATTGTTCACAACAAATTTAATAAGAGTTGGATAATGGAATTATTATCATACTTTTGGATGAGAATAATAAAATATATTTAGAAATTTTTTATGTTTCAAAAAGTTCAAATTTTTTATACTATCTAATATATTAAAATCTTCTTATTGGTACCATCTTCAACATATTATAATTGTTTCTCCTTAATGTCCTCTTTGTGGAAGTGAATATGCAACTATAATCTTTCTTTATAAGTTAAATATCAAGTTTTCAAAGATGTTGCTTTTCAATTACAACTTCAAATATAAAATTTTACAGTGAGGGATGAATAATTAATTTGTTTCTTGTAGTATTAATTTCTTTTTGGTTGGTAGGCTCAATTGAAATTTTTTTTATTATTTCTAATTATTGCATCTATTTTTCTTTGGAGAGAGTATTTTTTTTCTATGTACAAAAAAAGAAATTTTAGGAAGAAGTAAAAACTTATAAAGGCACATTTAAACAAGGGCAACACTTGATCCTTTTTCTACCCTAAAAGAGAGGTTTGTTAGGATTGGTTGTAAGGATGAAAACTTGAAAAGGCATCCCAAAAACCATTGAGCTTTTTCTTTAAATTCTATCTCTATGTGATAGTATGATATACCTTGAATTTTTAATTATTATTATCATTTTGATCTATCACCCCTAACTTTTTGTATAATAGGACTTTTATGAGCATGCATAATAGCTTTTTTTGTTTTTTTATTTAAAAAAACCTATATAATATTTGATAATATGCTCATGTAATGATACTCCATTGGAAACTACCCCACAACATCATCATTGAGCCCCAAAATCATAAAGTATTTAAGGGTAGACTTAAGATAAACTATGTTATAATGATTATCAAAATTGAAAGCAGGATATTAAGGTTGTAATCAATTTTAAAGAAGCATGGGCTTAGCATGAGCCATGCGAAGGTCACGATCCTTTATACATGATTATCATGAGTGCATCATGAGTTGCAACTAAGTTCATGGCTAGACTAATTGTAATTATGGGCCTCAAATAATTGTTCTTGAATTCAATGTTGTATACCTATCTATTTGAGATATGTTGTATGGTACATGATGGTTACATGCATGTATTGAATGTATGATTACTAGTTTGTTAATTGAAACCTATAGCACTGATTGCTTAGGATTAGTGAATGCTTGGATTACTTATCAACCAAGTGCATTATGGCATGTTATGACCTGCATGTTATCTATATGATATGTGTATGCATGTGTATTAGTGAAACTGACACAAGGATGTCGACAAATTCATGGTGAACCACCTTAGAGGAGTTGGGTTAATCCTTATTAGGATGCATTAGTGAGGATCCTATCTCAATTCTCATGCTGAGAATGGAAAAGTATAGGCAAGTCCTATGGCTAGTATGAGATCTTAGTGCATATAGACATGCATGGAGCTATCTTTTAAAAGGTTAGTGGCTTGGGGCTACATGAAGTAGCAAGCACTAGCATCGGTAGTAATATAAGCAATGAGACTAATAAAAGACTTACAAGCATTGTAGTGATTTATGATTATTCATGTTAATGATATCATGCTATACAAAAAGTGTGAATGCAATGGTTAGCATGAGGACATTATATGATGTATTATATGTTTTATGGTGTGATCCCTATAAAAACTGGTTATTGGGAACTATGTGACATGTTTGATATGATATGTTTGATCCTTTGGAGCACTAATTGCTAAGAACCATGTGACATGTTTAAGATGATATGTTTAATCCTTTGGAGCACTAATTGCTAGGGACTATGTGACATGTTTGAGATGATGTGTTTAGGCCTTTAGAGCATTGCTTGCTGGGGACTATGTAACATGTTTGAGATGATATGTTTGGTCTTTTGAAGTACTAGTTTTGGAAACTATGTAATATGTTTGAGATGATATGTTTGGTCCTTTGAAGCACTGGGTGCTAGGAACTATGTAACATATTTGAGATGATATTTCTAGTCCTTTGGAGCACTAGTTGCTAGGAATCCATGTCATGTGTGTATGATGATACTTATGTTATGCACTAATTAACATGGAAGGATGCATGAATTGTGTATTGTGCATTTGTGAATGAGCCATGATGATTGTTAGTGTAATCATGATGTATTATCCATATGGTTAAGATGGATTGTAATTTTATTTGGTTGATATGTGTTATTTGTTGTGAAATTATGCTTATAGTTTGGATGAGATTACAATTATGTATGGTGATGTGATGTGATGTACTAATCTTGATGCAAGTTATCCATGGAATCCCACACCTCACCTCTAGCATAACATCATACTACATCTATAAGGGATGTGTAAAGGTTTCCACTGAGTTTATACTTATCCCTTTATTTATAGGTAATGAATCCAAGAATAAACTAGGATTGTGGCTTGAGAGAGGTGATGGTAATCTTAGTTCCATACTCTTGTCTATATTGCTATATATGTTCATATGAGAGATGGATGTGTTTGCTAAAGATTTTGGTTTAGATGGACCATAAGCATGATCTNCTCTATGGAGGTGTCTTGGTTGAGGTATAGATCTTCATAGGAGACATTCCAAGTTTAGAAGAGACATCTCGCCTAAGAAGAAGATGTATCATTGGTGGAGGAGATGTCCTAGGGGAGACATCTCATAAGCAAAGTAGACATCCCATCTCTAGAGGAGACATCTCACACCCAAAGTAAACATCTCACCTACAATCTAGAGTTAATAGTAAGACACCTTAAAATAGATGGAAATGATCTATACAATAAGGGAAACTTCCAATTTGACAACTCCAAATTGGAAAACAGTTGAGAAAAGCCAAGAAAAGATGGAAATATGTTGGGATCTTTAAGTTGAGCTTAAAAAATGTTTTTTTGGATTCTTGTCTTCATTTTCCAAAAAATATTATTTGGTTGTATCATGAGTATGTCATGAGTGGATGAGATTGGCATGATATGTCATAAGAGCACATTGTGCAAGTGCATGATTAAGGTTATAATTAAAGGTCAATTTTGTATGGGTTTGGCCTATGTGTTCTTATTTTTTTCCATGTGCATTGATATTTTAGTCATAACTTGTGGGAGAGATTCTCTTTCAGTTGTACCTTCAATTAAGGACAATTGCTATGTGGTTGTAAAGTCACATGCTCTATAGCATCATTTAGTGTTTATGAGTGATTTAGCTATTTGTGAGTTGTGGAACCCAGATTGTAATCTTTGTTACCTTTATTGAAGATAGTGAATTTCTTATTTTCTAGAATATTAACTTGTCTTTTATAATCTAGATTTAGTGAGAATTTGAAGGTTAAATAATAGGTAAACCTACTTCATGTATTAACTGATATCCTATGATATTTCGACTTATTAGCTATGTTTAGATATCATAAGTTGTACTTGTTTTAAAGATAAAATACATATGCTAGTGATGCTATAGTTTATGCTATACTCTATTGTGGTGATTGAAGTGGTCTTTGAAGAATGATTATAGTCTTCCATTGTGTTACTTAATATATTTCATAAGATATTATGTGTTCCTTTATTAGTAAAAATTAGAGTGTGCTTTTACCAAGACTTGGCTAGGGTCAAATAGGCAATGTGTTACATAGTGTTATTAGAGAAAGTTACTTTGATTAGTATTTATGATGCTAGGCAAGTAGATATTTTGTGGTATAGGTCATCATGCGAATAAGGCTTAGGTTCCTTTGAGCAAATAGGCTATAGAGACATCTACAATTAGTCAAATACATGCATAGTTGATGAGCACATGGGTCAATGATGCCTATGTGGATTTGACAAGATAGATGATGCAATTGCTTTAGTAGTTTTTGGCTAGAACAGGTGCTACTTCATCTCCTTGTAAAATTATTTGGAAGTTTAGTAGTGGTATTAGTACAAGTGACTTAGCCATTAGAGAGGTTGGCAGTGGTAGTGGCATTAAAGTAGCAACTAGTACTAGTGATGATAGAAAGCCTACTAAGTAGTCGATTAACAAGGAGATGGTGAAGTAGTTTTGCAAGTTGGCTCCTCCTATATTTTCTACCACTAAGGATCCCACTACAATAACCAAGTGGTTAGAGGATTTGAGGAAGACATTTAATTTTATTGGATGCATCTTGGCTCAATAGATCAAACTTGTAGCTTATCAACTTATGGACACCACTAGATATTGGTGGAGACATAAGGAGTGGACCAAGGAATGGGTAGGTCAAGAGGTTCTGTAAGCATACTTTCTAGTTTTCTTTAGTTACTGATACATTTATTCTTATTATGTTCAAGCAAAGGAGGAGTAGCTCTATTAATGATATCAACGTAGCTAAATAGTGGCAAAGTATGATGCCCAATTTGGTAAGCATAGTGCCCATGTCACTAAACCCATGGATGCTTGAGATAGGGTCAATAGGTTGTTAGACTTCACCCAATCTTGAAGCACCATGTGTTGCCTCTCCACCTCACTTCCTAAGATGATGCACATGAGGTATCCATGGATCTAGATGAGAATGCAGCCTAAGATCTTTCCCTATAAATCTATTAAGAAATAGAGCTCAAGCACAAGTGACATTAAAAGAAGCACATGCAACCACCTAAAATAAGAACTAGAGAAGACTCCCATAGAAATCAACATTGAGATTGTTGCTATATACTAAGGTATTTTTTTTCAACACCTTAGAACTAAAAAATTAGTTCAGTTCAAGGCATCCAAATTGATCAAAATTTTGGGTTACAAGTAGACAATACTAGAAAATTGGTTACCTAACTTTAATGACCAACCTTTAAGAAAATAAATGAAAGATAGAGAATTTACCCCAAGAATAACTTTAATTAGAGGTAAACAAGCTATATACAAGGACATGGTTAGCATATAGAGAAGCCAATCTAAGGGAGATTTTGATGCCACAAAAGAAGGAGTTGCTTAATGAAATGATGATGGCATTGGTCCAAATTCCAACTAAATTCACAGCCAAAAAAATTTCATCATGGAGATTAGATAGAAGCTTGAACATTCACTAAATAGATCTATTTATTTAGTAACCAATGTAGGATAAGGAGGCTTAAATGAAAATGAATTTATTTCTAAAATGTAAAGCCTAAAGCTAGAAAAGCATCTACAAGCTTTGGAGCTTCTTTTTATTTACAAACAACTATTAAATTAGTTAGAATAAGAATCTTAGAATATTTAGGAGCAAGAAAATAAAAATCTAGCTTAAAATTTGCTAATAATGAATATTCATCCATATTTACTAAAGTATTTAACATGGAATTGAAAGTTAGTTAGCTTTTGACTTATAAATGTCCTAATGTATAGTATTTTAAACATTTTGGAGATCAAATCAAACAAATGATGAAGAATACAAAATCAAATTTTGTATTGACAATGACTATTTAATCAATTAGATTGGCTTCTTTTTGGTTTTCAAAGTTGGAATTCATTTAAAGCATTATAATTTTGATTACTTAGCTTAACTCATCACTTTATTTTTGAGAAAAAATAAATGATTTTGTAACTTTTTTTCTACTCAATGAATGATTAGCAATATCATTCTCGATTTATGAGTACTAGATAGACCCATAAAAGTGTTTACTCTTGATGAATTAGGTAAGTTCTACATTATATGCTCAAAAAGCTAATAGCATTTTATTTCTATCAATCTTTAAAGGTTGTGCTCATACTATTATTATTCTTATAAAATTATTATGAAAAATAATATATTAATAGGTCAAGGCTTATTATAGTGTTAGAAATTAAAAAGAATTTATTAATTTATTCTAGTAAATTAAGTCTAAGAACTCAGTAGTTAAACTAAGAGATTTAATTTTACTAGTAAGCTTTAAAAATAGGGAAGCGGAAATCTTAAAGACATTACATTACAATTAGTTCAAAATTGTAGGTGGAAGTTATTTAGCTAGTTATAAACTAATCTTGTACACATTATTTTGAAATTAGCATTAGCTACCACATAACTTACAGGTTACAAAAAGCTAATCTAATATTTACTTAGTATAGAAATAGTCTAGCCACTAGCTCTAATAAAATAACTGAAGATATTTGGAGGTATCAATATTGTCATGGGGTCAAACAACTAGCAACCATCTAAAATAAGTTTTCATTAGCTTTTTCAAGGTTGTGATCACAAAAAATCCATCAATAGTTGGCAAAGTTGAAGATTTAGTTACATGAGTTGATGAAAAAGGACTTCATCCATCCTAGTATTTCTCCTTGCAATGCTACAATATTATTTTTGGAAGAATGATGGTAGTTTGCATCTATGCATTGATTATTAGAAGTTGAATCAGGTGATAATGAAGAACAAATATCCTCTTCCATGCATAGATAACTTATTTGATTAGATTTGAGGATTCCATGTGTTCTCAAAGATTGATCTGAAGTCAAGTTATTTCCAACTAAGAGTCAAAGAGTAGAATGTATAGTAAATAACATTTTGCACATGATATGGTTAGTATGAGTTCTTAGTGCTTTCATTTTGGTTCATTGATGAATGCTCTAGTAGTATTCATGCTTCTAATGAATAATGTCTTGCATTTATATCTTGGTTAGTTCATGATAGGCTTCATAGATGATATCCTTATGTACTTTCCAGATGAGTAGAGGTATGTGGAGCACTTGTGGATAGTGTTGTAGACCTTAGAATAGTATTAGTTGTATGGATAGCCATCCAAGTATTTCTTTTAGTAGTGAGAGATCTAGTTTCTGGGGTTGATATCATTATGGATATTGCCAAGATTGTTGTGGTTTAGGATTGGTTAATTCGAAAAATCAATGATAGAGGTTCATAGGTTTTTGGGGTAAGATAGTTACTACAATATATTTATTGAACATTTCTCCCACATAGCTTTTTCTTTGATACAATTAGAAGGAGACCAATTTCTCCTAGAGCTTAGCTTGTTAGTTAATATTTAGTGAGCTAAAACATAGATTGGTGTCTACTCCTATGTTGGTATGCCCTACTCCAAACCATCCTTATGATGTTTATGTTGGTGCTTCTAGTGATGGATTTTGATGTGTCTTAATGCAAGAGAGACATGTATTGTATTAAACTTGACTTATCTTAAAAGGGTAAAAGTTGTCACATCACTATTCTTGAATGGTGCCGCTACATAAAAAAGATGATGTCACTTCATAAAAAATGTTGTGTTTATCGTAATAAGACCTAAAAGGGAAAGTTGTAATTAAGACCCAAAAGGGTATGTTGCAATAATAGGCATGTCTCTCAAGGTCACTTTTGAAGGTTTTTTTAACCTTTTGGTATGTCAAAACCTTGGAAAATGAAGAATGTGGAAAATGTGCTTATTGGAATTTTGTAGGACTTTGAAAAGATCAGAACAAGATGACAAGAGTTGATGAGATCAGAACAAAAGCTTAGATGGTTTCAAGACAAAATACCAAGACAAGAACTTAGATGGTGATGAGCAGCAAGGTATCCCTATGCTCAACCATATGAATATGAGCATACATGCATGATCCAATTGAATTCCAAGGACTACGTGCTTATGTGCTTTCACAAAACCTGAACGGGTTAGTCAATTGTTGTCTTCCCAAGCTTACTTGTATAGCACAATTGTATGGTGAAGTAAACTTGAGGTATATGATTTTTATATATTTTCTGATGTCTTATGTCCTGGTGCTATAAAGGGAGAAGTGAACTAATTAAGTAACTAATTTAATTTAACTAATCAACTATTCTCTAACTAGTCCTAACACTAGCATCCATTCCCACTTACCGTACACATCCTGAACTAGTGCAACACTACTGGGATTACCAAACGCTAATTGTTATTGGATTACCAAGTCTTCCACGCATGCTTGAAGTGGTTGTACTGAGTGTGCTTACTTGGGAGAGTTAACAAGGTGAGAGAGAGAGCATTAATTAACTAAGGAAAGCATTAAATAACTATAAATAACATTAAATAAGCTATTCTGAATGCTGCAAGGTTTATCACAAAGTTCATCTTTATTTCCGGTCACAAAGTGTGCTCATGTACACAATGCTTGAATAAAGATCTATTCACTTTATGACTCCTACTGTAGGCACTCAGAAATAATTCTAACTCTGAGGAAGGAAAACTGCAAGAGTTCGAGTAAGGGACTAAGACTAACTATGCAAACCAAGTGCGCCTGCCTCTTATTTATAGTAGATGAGGCAGGTCGCAACATTAGATGCCCGATATCACTTGGTGAGCTCTAATATCGTGGACCCGATATTGCGGTTCATCATACCCCCACGATTGAATAAAAACTCATCCTCAAGCTCCTTACAAAATATTGGGAAGGTATGGGATTATTGACTGAATGACAACTAACGGTGACATGGGTGAAAAACTCAAAGTTCCCAGTGAACAGATCGACAAACATATTACAAAATTGATGTTCATAACCATTATGGTGAACACTGTACATAGATGACATCCATACCCTCATCCGATAGCTTGAAGAGAAAGAGAGAGAGAAAAGAGATGAGGTGCATTGTTGCCGATGTCAAAAATGTGCACTCCGTTGTTTATCCATAGCCACGTGATGAAGCGTGTTCCTTGCATAACTACTCCCACTTAAGTCCATCCCAAGTACTCCCTCCTATCCCAGTCCATTGTTCGTATGGTTGTCATCTGCACGCACAACACAGTCATGAATTAGCAAGGATAGATAAGATACAATGTAGTTGGTACCTTGCCCTGATATGAAGTAGCTTGGCTGGGTTGTGGGTATGGCAGATACTAGGTTAGAGGTTTTTAACTGATAACTACCCAAGGTGTAGGGGTGAGATAGGTAATATAATGGAAAATTTGTGACAGGGTCCCCATGACTAAGAGCAAACCTCTGGTAGAATTAGGATGGAAATACTGAAGGAACAAGAAAGATAATAGAAATAACAATGCTGAAGCCAATAAAATGGATGTCATGGATGGGGATGAAACAAGAAATGGTTGATTGCAAAGAATGTTTAAGGGAAAGAACTTAACAATTGTTGATGAGCGACGAGGTACCCCTATGTTCAACCATACAAATACGAGCATTTCACACATGATTCGGTCAAATTCCAAGGACTAAGTGCTTATGCACCCTTATGGAACAAGGACAAGTTGGTTGATCGTTGTCTTCCCAAGCTTACCTATATGTCATGATTGTATGGTTAACTAAGCTTGAGGCATATGATTTTTGTAGCTTTTATGTTTTTATGTCCTGTGCTAGTAGGGAAAGAGAGAGGTAACTAAGTGAATAATTTAAATTAACTACTCATTAACTAAGTTCTAACTAATCCTAACACTAGCATCCATTCCCACTTGCCGTACACATCCTAAACTAGTACAACACTGCTAGGATTACCAAATGCTAATTGTTACTATGATACCAAGCATTACACGCATGCTCGAAGTGGTCTTGCTTGTGTAATTTAATGATTTGCTTAATTGATCAAAATGAATTGTTGTGCTAATAACAGAAATTCAAAGTGCATAAAATAAAATAAAATAAATGCATAAGAAAACAAATCTGAAGTGCTGCAAGGATGAATCAAAGAGCTTATCTTTATTGCCATACATTAGGTGTTCTTAGGTACACAATGCTCGAATAAAGATCCATCCATACTTAGACCTCCTACTGCGGGCACTTGGAAAATACTCTAACTTTCAAATAGACTACAAGAGTTTCGCTACTTGACTACTAAAAGACTTCTTTCCAATTATGTGCTTGGGCACTGTATTTATAGACTTGGAAGCAACTACTCTAATAATTAGAGTAACCACTCTAATAATTAGAATAACTACTAAAGTAAATACTAGAGTAACCACTCTAATCATTAGAATAACACCACTCTAATAATTAGAGTAACTACTAGAGTAACCACTAGAGTAATTGCTTTAATAATTAGAATAACTACTAGAGTAACCACTCTCATCATACCCCCATGAGTGAATGAAAACTCGTTCTCGAGTTCCTTACAAAATATTGGGAAGGTATGGGATTATTAACTAATTGACAACTAACAGTGGAATGGGATGATTGACTCAACGTGCCCAGTGAACAGATCAATAAGCATATTACAACATTAGTGTTCATGACCATTGTGGTGAACACTCGTACATAAATGGCATCCAAGCCTTTATTTGGTAGCTTGAAGAGAAAAAAAGAGTGAAAAAGAAGATAGACCGTGTTGCCGCCAATGCCAAGATTACACCTTCCATTATGTATCCATAACCATGCCATCAAACTTGCTCCTTTCGTAAATGCTCTAGTTCTAGTCCATCCTAAGTGCTTCCTCCAAGCCCAATCCATTGTTTGTATGATCACCATCTACACACACAACATAGTCACAAATCAACAAAGATAGATAATCCACAATGTAGTTGATACCTTGCCTCGATATGAAGCGCATTGGCTAAGTTGTGGTTATGGTAGAAAATGGTTTAGAGATTTATCACTGGAAACTACCCAAAGTGTAGGGGTTAGGAAATTAGTAAAATGGAAAAAATTGAAAAATTTGTGCCAGAGCTCCCACGACTAAGAGTGAACCTCCTGTAGCTATAAGATGAAAAAATATGATGAACAAGAAAGATGGGAAAAATAACAATGGCAACGCCAACAAAATGGATGTCATGGATGGGGATGAAATAAGAAGTGATTAATTGCAGGAAATTTTTAAGGACAATAAGTTAATAATTGCATCAAAAAGGAATGTCAGTGGGTCCTCCCTAAAGCAGGCTCATGCCTTTTATGCCCTGAAAAACCCATAAACCAAAGAGTCCATAAGCTCTGGGAATGTCATTTGGAAGCAAGAGTTAAAAACTTACCCATAAGAATTCACCAAAGAAAAATAATGCATCAACCAAGAAACAGACTAATGATAGAATCGGCAATGAGGTGGAAAAATGGAAAGAAAGATGGAAAGGGGAGAATGGAATGAAATCCCAAGAATAAGGTTGTGTAAAGTTCCTTATGTACTTTATGGTTAATGTGATTGAGTAGAACTCATCCCAAATCCATACTCAAACAAACCATATTCAGTGACCTCGCATCAATACACTTAGCCAATCCATCTACTTGAAGTAATAAGAATACTTCCACAAAGAGTCACCACCATTTTGAGGAGAGTGAGATGGAGAACCAGGAAGTAAGAAACGGCCTTATAGGGAACCTTCAGGCATGGGTAACATGTCTTTCCAGTGCCATAACCAGTGCTTGTAGCCTATATTTCTTTCTTATGTCTAAGGGATGTACTTTGAATTCTCACTTCTCTCTCTCTCTCTCTCTCTCTCTCTCTCTCTCTTTGCGTGAGAACCACACCATGCAAAGACTTATTTTTATTCACTCAGCTTCCTAATTTTTGAACGATGTTAGAATGGAAGAAAACCCAAGAAAAGGCATCCAAGTACCCAAGAGAATGGCCAGCACAAATGCATCAAATCCCCTTGAAGTCACATCCTTCTCATCCTTTGAGTCTTTTCTTGGTTTGAAAGATACCCAGCCACCAATTCATTAACAAGTTTACTTAGAAAAAAGGGACTGTACAGTTCCAAGCCAAAGGAGACCATAGAGTTGTATGGATGAGTGGATAGCATGGACTCATTGCCATTTTTACCAAAAGAACCATACCTTAATATCAGCATCATAATTCAAAGGTAAAAACCAAACATTAGCAATCAATATGATATAATTCAATCCACCAGCATGAGCACTTATTAGATGATGAGTAAAAGTAAATCAAGCAAACAAAAAAATAATAAAAACATGAACGATGGTGTAAAACAAAAATAAGAAAAGTTGAAAGAATGTGTAAAATAAAAAATATGTAAAACAAAAATTCAAAAAGAATTGAGGGCCTAGAATGGTTAGCATAGGTGGCCATCTCCCCCATGACTAAGTTGGAAGGAGGAGATCCGAAATAGTGAGCAGGGTTGTCCATCAAGAGAGGTAGCATGTGTACTAGCTATCCTAAGCTCCTATAAAGGTTTGGTTTGTTGCATGGTGACCAAAATTTTCTTATCTGGGATCTCAGGTTTGTATATTGTCACGGCCCCTAAAGGAAAAGTTGCATAAATAATATAAGGTCCTTCCCACAGTGTTTGAAATTTAGTACATTGTGGCACATGTGTGGGATTCCAATAGAGAACCTTATCTCCTGGCTAATATTTAACTTTCCTAATTCTTAGGTCATGACGTTGTTTATTGAAGGCCTTATGCAATTTGTTAGATGATAGGGCAAATAATCAATTTTCATCTAGCAAGTTAAGGGTTACTAACCATTGTTTCTGTGCTAGATCAAGGTCAAGGTTGAGGTCACATGTCCTGGATAGTGTACAGAGCTCAGTTTGAATGGGAAGCATTGGTAATTTACCATACACTAACTCATAGGGACAATAGCCTATAGGGAGTTTCCATGTGGAGTGGTATGCCCAAAGAGCATTTTTCAGTTTAGTGCTCCAATCTTGCCTAAACTTGCTAATGGTTCTTGTCAACATCTTCGTAATCTCCCTGTTGGTGACTTCTGCTTAACCATTCACTTGGGGTTGGTATGGTGTAGTCAATTTATGCTCAACCCCTAAGTGTTGCATTAATTTCCAAAAACTTACACCTATGAAGAGTGTACCATTATCTGAAATAAGTGCACGTGGCACACCAAACTTGTTTGTGATTTGTTGTTAAAAAAATCGTGCAGCTGTAGATGATGTACAATCTTTAACAGTAGCTGCTTCAGCCCATTTTGTTAGGTAATCAATGACAACAATAATATAAGCTTTTCCATTCGACATTGGTGTAATCGGCCCCATAAAATCAATTCCCCAAATGTTGAAGGGTTCTACTAGTTGAATCCATTGTTGTGGATCCTCCATTCTAGCATTCATTCCCCCATCACATTGACAGTGCTTACAAGATTGGACAAAATGATGGGCATCCAGAAATAATGTAGGCCAATAATACCCTATGATCTTGATGGACGTTCATCTCCCAGTAACGATTAGCATTTAGTAATCCCAGCAATGTTGCATTGGTTCAGGATGTATACGACAAGTGGGAACGGATGCTGGTGTTAGGATTAGTTAGAACTTAGTTAATGAGTAGTTAAGTTAAATTAGTCACTTAGTTACCTCTCTCCTTTCCTACTAGCACAAGACATAGAAACATAAAAGTTATAAAAATCATATGCCTCAAGCTTACTTAACCATACAATCGTGACATACAGGTAAGCTTGGGAAGACAATGATCAACCAACCCATCCTTGTTCCAGAAGGGTGCATAAGCACTTAGTCCTTGGAATTTGACTGGATCATGCGTGAAACGCTTGTATTCGTATGGTTGAGCATAGGAGTACCTTGCCACTCATTGTTGGTACCATTGCCGGGGACTTAGTTATTTGTGCGCTAACTAGAACATAGGAAATCATTCACATCATTAGAATGAACCGTTAGGTTTGGTTGAAAAAATAATAAACAAGAATACATTACACACTGAATAGACAAGTATGTCTCCTTCTTCGTATGAAAGCGCCTCACCCCCAAGGTCTGAAAATAGGAAATAGTCAACAGCGTAATACACATGACGTTGATCCACTAGTCCCTCAACAAGTTCGAGTGGTATATATTCATCCCAATGAGTATATACCAGACTTCACTTTTATCCTCCATCAAGACAAACAACTATGTTGGCGAGACTTAGAAGGTAACATAGTGTTACCTTCAATCGTTCAATCCTAAGCATGCTTCTTTGTGCTATTACACGAATTGGCATGCTGCACTTACACGCAGAATACATTGTGCACGACCATGACTCGAGAGAATACTATCCCACAGAGGCACATCATCAAAGATACTTGCAATAGGAGAGACATCATAAGTCTTTGAAGGGTAAGTGGTCCCAAGATGCCCCACATGTCTTAAGCAAAAAATGAGGGTGGTGAACCTACCTCAGGTAGTTGCCCACACAAAGATGTTCCTCCCTTTAACTTTGGCCGAGGGGTTATGTATTAGAACCTTCATTCCACTATTCATAACCCAAGTTCTGATACCCACGGACATAAAGGGTCCAAAAAAGGAAAACAGACTCATGATAAAGGTCAACATTCTAATCGTAATCGTGATTAGGGTCGAGATTGCAGAAGAGAAGGTAGTGGATACCATCATGATGATAGTTCTCCTTCTTCTTCACCTTCATCATCTCCTTCACATTCTCCTTCAATATCTAGATGCGGTCATAGAGAAAAAGACCATGGTGATAAAGGTAGGCAAAGTGGAAGTCATAGATGAAACAGCTAGGAAAGGGGAGGAGGGTACTTTAGAGAGTCATGACATAGAAGAAGGGAGAGCAGGGAACAACGTAGGCATCATAGATGCCATGGACAAGACAATTATGATGAACCCCTCCTCACTACTTGAAGTATGTTGGACATAACTGAGGCTATTAGAATTCTAACAAGGTATCAAAAAGATAGTAGGACCAAGAGATTAGATATGAACAACATCCCACAATTTGAAGGGGGATACAACGCTAATCCTTAGAATCATTTACAAGCATTCCATGATGCATGTGTCTTACAGAACATAGAGAACGAATGGAAAAAACTTAAGTTGTTCCCATGGAAATTAGTTAAAGAACTAGAAAGGTGGTATTGCTCTTTAGAACTAGAATCCATGCGTAGCTGGAGTACTATGTTAGAACTATTTAATGACAAGTAGCAAACATAGTCCCGAGTGTCTAACTTGCGAAAGAAAATCCAAGGCTAGAAACAAGGAGGACATGAACCCTTGGATGCTACCATGGGCTAATACTATGCACTATTACATCGTTGTCCTGGCCATGGTTATTCGCAAAGGGATAAACTATGCCATCTCATGGATGGGATTAGGCATGAAACGAGAAGAACCCTTGGGACTTATGTCCAAGGGAGACTATCCAAGCTTAGGTCCCATCAAATTCAAAGACTATTGGAGCAAGTTGCTAAGGAAGAAGATGAGCTACAGAAGAGAGAAAGTGTGGAAGAGTATAACCGAGATCCTTCCCTTCGGAAGATGGGAGTAAGATTTTGTGAGGATGAAGAAGAGTCACCACTTAAGGAGATGGTGAATAGGAAAACTTTACCTACCCAAAAGATGACATCAGAAGTTTCAGCAAAGGTAGACCAAATGTGGGATTTCCTATACAATAGATTTCAAATTGTTCTTAAAATAGTAGAGGAGTCTAGAGAGCAAGGTAGTGAGAAAAGAAAAAAGAAAGAGGCTGAACATGCACATAGCAAGGGTAAGGGCAAAGTTGCCATCATTGAAGAGGTTGTGGATTCGAAAGCAGAAAATGATAGTGGATGTGAGATATGTCAATATGACCATCCTAAGGG
>MNCI01010387.1:187741-203683 GCA_015680685.1 Gnetum montanum
CCCAATGGAACTCCACCACAATCGATTGAGCAATATCAACAATGGCAGCACCCACAATCATGGGGAATGCCACCACCAAGGCAATAGTATCCTTACAGGCAACCTGACCTGTATGGATATTATGTGCAGCAGCCAATCTCCCCACATGACTCTACTGGTCACGTCACTCCTCAACCTCACTACCAAGCCTGCAAGTATTATAGGACTCCCTCTTCTAGAGGCAATATTTCACAAGCATATCATCCTTCTCATCCAACCACATCTCTTCCACCAGTAGCTCCACTACCACCTACTCCCACAATGCAAGGTGAAATCCCTACACAACCGCAGCAACGTAATGCCACAAGGGTTGTTAACTCTCAACCTACTATTGGTTCCAATAACCAAATGAAGAAAAGACCTTTCTTTAGAACCAATAGTCCAACCAAGCCCTTGTAATTACAAGTGGCTGATTCCTTAGATGCCTCAGTATCAATCAAAACTTTGGAGCCCTCTTCAACCCAATCACCGCACTCAATGCATACGGTCATGCTAACACATGCCGTCATCGATTGGATCAAAGCTGGTCACCTTCCCAAGAAATTCTCTAATCCTGGGAGTCCTTTGACATACTTACAAATCGCTAAAAATGTGTCGTGCAAGGCTCTTTTGGATTCAAGTTCCGATGTCAACTTGATTTCTCAAGAAATGTATAAGACCTGGAACCTATCTCCATTGAAAAAGAGTAACATCTGTCTAGAGTTGGCCGACCAGTCCATCACTGTCCCATTGGGACTGGTGGAAGACATTGTTACCATTGTTTGTGGGTGGTCATACCTAGTTGACTTCCTGGTGATTTAGGTAAACAATAGTAAGGGGGACTTCCCAATCATAATGGAAAGAGCATGGCTAAGCACCATCGACACATGCCTAGGAATCCATGATCTTTCCCTAGAAATATCAAAGAAAAATATATTTAGAAAGATCAAGAAGAAGAAAGTTTTGTGCGTCGCATACAGTGACACAGGGTGTAATTGTGTGCAGAGGTCATGGTTTGTACAAAGTTTAGCATTGCTTGCATGAAATCAGTGTGCACAAGTGATTAACATACAAAGATGCCTATATGCAATAGCCACATGATAGGAAGATACCCAGTGGTTGATAGCTAATCAAGAAATCAGTTCACTCATATGCATGGAACCAACTGAGGGTTTAACTTGTGCTTACATCGATAGCATAGACGTATTAGAGCAAGTCCACCGCCAACTTCCAAGTCTTAACCTTAAAAATATCAACTGGGGGAAGTTGGAAATCCCTGAGAAATTTAAGCAAGATCCCCTCAAGCTAAAACCATTGCCCATCAATATGGAATACACGTTCCTTCAAAATGGAAAATCGATAATTATCAATGCTAAGCTTGCTCCTCAACAGAAAGAAGAATTGCTAAAGGTAATAAATAAATGGTCAGAAGCCTTCACTTGGCCATATCCTGAATTAACTAGAATAGATCCTAAGATGTGCCAACATAGAATTTACACTGACCCCTCCATGAAGCCTCAAACACACCCGCAAAGGCGATTGAACCCTAAGCTGAAGCAAGTAGTTAAGGAAGAAATTAAATAGCTTCTCAAGGTTGGGTTCATATACCCCATTGTTGATAGCGAATGGGTTAACCGCTTAGTTATTGTACCTAAAACGGGAGGCAAATGGAGGATGTGCATAGATTTCAAGCTACTAAATATGGCAACATTCAAAGATCACTTTCCATTTCCATTTGTCAACCAAGTCTAAGACATCATCGCAAGGCATCGCTATTACAGTTTTCTAGATGGATATAGTGGATATAACCAAATACAAATAGCCCCAGAAGACCAAGCCAAGACTATGTTCACCAATTCTTGGGGAACATTCGCATACAAACAGATGTTGTTTGGCTTGTGCAATGCCCCTGCAACATTTCAACGACTAGTTCTAAGCATATTCCAACAGTAGATAGGGAATGGCATGGAGGTCTTTATGGACAACTTCTTCACTTATGGAGAAAACTTTGATCAAGCCTTGGATCGGTTGGAGCAAGTGTTAAAAAGATATGTAGAAATCAATTTGAGGCTCAACTGGCAGAAAATCCATTTGATGGTCCAAGGCATAGTACTAGGGCACAAAATCTCACACATAGGGATAGAGGTAGACCTCGAGAAAATCAATATTATCCAAGGAATTACCCATCAACTGGAAACTATCATAGATATTTGGTCATTCCTTGAAGATACTGGCTACTATAGGAGATTTATTGAGAACTTTTCAAAGGTTTCCAAACCATTGGTGGAATTAATGAAAAAGGATGTACCTTTCAAGTGGACTAGGGATTGTGAATTAGCTTTCCAAACTCTAAAACAAAAGCTAGTAGAAACACCCATTCTCCAAGCTCCTAACTGGTCCAAACCATTCCATATCATGACTGACGCATCCAGCTATTCTTTAGGAGCCATACTTACACAGTTAGATGACTAGATGCATCCTTATTACATCTACTATGAAAGTAGAAGTATCACTAGTGCACAACTTAACTACACTACTACAGAGAAAGAATTAATGGTTGTAGTGTTTGCACTAGAAAAGTTTAGAGACTATGTATTAGGATATAAAGTATATATACATGTAGATCATAGTGCAATCTGGTTCCTCATGAATAAGCCAATGGTAAGTCCTCATATCATATGATGGCTTGTAATCTTACAAGAGTTCGATTTAACGATAATCGATCACAAGGACACCGAGAATGTAGTTGCTGATCATTTATCTCGATTGCAATGGGACAAAAAAGAGGATGAGTATCCAATTTCTGATCATTTCCCTAATGAATTCCTCTTTGCTAGTGTAGTGAATAATCAATCACCCATGAAGAAAAACTGGTACAGTAGCATTTTTACCTATCTCATCACCCAAAAAACACCACAAGAGTTGAACCTTAAGAAGAAACAACAGTTTCTTCACCAAGCCAAGTACTTTATGGAGATCAATGGGCAACTTTACAAAGTGTGTCCCAATGGCTTGGTTCAATGGTGTGTTCCCGATATAGATCAACTGCAAGTTCTCCAAGATGCTCATGAGGGTCCTTATGGGGGTTATTACGTTGGGAGATGAACGGCCATCAAGATCCTACTTGCAAGATATTATTGGCTTACATTATTTCGGCACGTCCATCATTTTGTCCAATCTTGTGAGTGTTGTCAATGTGATGGGGGAATGACTGCTAGAATGGAGGGTCTACAACAATGGATTACACCAATGTCCAATGGAAAAGCTTATATTATTGTTGCCATTGATTACCTAACAAAATGGGCCGAAGTTGCTACTATTAAAGATTGTACATCATCTACAGTTGCACAATTTATTAAACAACAAATCATAAGTAGGTTTGGTGTGCCGCGTGCACTTATTTCAAATAATGGTACACACTTCATAGGTGTAACTTTTTGAGAATTAATGGAATGCTTAGGGGTTGAGCATAAATTAACTACACTATACCACCACCAAGCGAACAGTCAAGTAGAAGTCACCAACAAGGAGATTACGAATATATTAACAAGAATCATTAGCAAGTTTAGGCGAGACTGGAGCACTAAATTGAATGATGCTCTTTGGGCATACCACTCCACATGAAAACTCCCTACAGGCTACTCTCCCTATGAGTTAGTGTATGGTAAATTACCAACGCTTCCCATTCAAACTGAGCTCTGTACACTATCCACGACATGTGACCTCAACCTTGACCTTGATCTAGCACAGAAACAATGGTTAGTAATCCTTAACTTGCTAGATGAAAACTGATTAGCTACCTTGTCATCTAGCAAATTGCACAAGGCCTTCAATAAACAACATCATGACTTAAGAATTAGGAAAGTTAAATATCAGCCAGGATATAAGGTTAACTACTAGAATCTCACACATGTGCCACAATGTACTAAATTTCAAACACTGTGGGAAGGACCTTATATTATTTATGCAACGTTTCCTTTAGGGGCCATGACAATATACAAACTTGAGAGTCTGAAAAAGAAACTTTTGGCCAACGTGCAACAAACCAAACCTTTCCAAGAGCTTAGGACAGCTAGTACATATGCTACCTCTCTTGATGAACAAACCTACTCACTATTTTGGATCTCCTCCTTCCAACTTAGTCATGGGGGAGATGGCCACCTATGCTAACCATTCTAGGCCATCAGTTCTTTTTGAATTTTTGTTTTACACATTTTTTGTTTTACATATTCTTTCAACTTTTCTTATTTTTGTTTTACACCATTGTTCATGTTTTTACTGTTTCTTTATTTTCTTGATTTACTTTTATTCATCATCTAATAAGTGCTCATGATGGTGGACTGAATTACATCATATTAATTGCTAATTTTTGATTTTTACCTTTGAATTATGATGCTAATATTAAGGTATGATTCTTTTGGTAAAACAAGGAATGGGTCCACGTTGTCTGCTCATCCATACAACTCTATGGTCTCCTTTGGCTTGGAACTGTACAATCCCCTTTTATTAAGTAAACTTGTTAATGAATTGGTGGTTGGGTATTTTTCAAACCAAGGAAAGACTCAAAGGATGAAAAGGATGTGACTTCAAGGGGATTCGATGCATTGGTGCTAGCCATTCTCTTGAGTCCTTGGATGCTTTTTCTTGGGTTTTTCGCCATTTTGACATTGTTCAAATATCAAGAAGCTGAGTGAATAAAAATAAGTCTTTGCATGATGTGGTTCTCATGCATAAACATCAAAAAAAAGAGAAAAAAGAGAAAAAGGTGAGAATTCAAAACACACCCCTTAGACATAATAAAGCAATATGGGCTACAAGCACTAGTTATGGCACTGGAAAGACATGTTACCCATGCCTAAAGGTTCCCTCTAACTAAGGCCCTTTCTTGCTTCCTACTTCTCCATCTCACTCTCCTTGAGATGGTAGTTACTCTTTGTGGAAGCATTCTTGTTGCCTCAAGAGGATGGATTGGCCAAGTGTATTGATGCGAGGTCACTGAATGTGGTTGGTTTGAGCCTGGATTTGGGATGAGTTCTACTCAATTATCTTAACCATGAAAGACACAAGGGGCTTTACACAACCTTGTTCTTAGAATTCCATTCCATTTTCTCCTCTTCATCTTTCTTTCCATTTTCCACCTCATTGCCAGTTTTATCATTAGTTCATTCTAGGTTGATGCATTGTTTTTCTTTGGTGAATTCTTGTGGGTAAGTNTCCCAATGATATGAATGATTTCCTATGTTCTACATAGCGTACAAACAACTAAGTCCTTGGCAACGGTGCCAATGATGAGTGGCGAGGTACCCCTACACTCAACCATACAAATACGAGCGTTTCATGCACGATCTCGTTGAACTCCAAGGACTAAGTGCTTACGTGCCTTAATGGAACACTTAAGGTTAATCAATCACTATCTTCCTAGACTTACTTGTATTTTCACGGTTGTATGGTTAAGTAAGCTTGAGGTATATGATTTGTATAACTTTTATCTTTTTAATGTCTTTATGCTAAGAGGGGAAGGTGAAGAGAACCAAGTGACTAACTTACATTAACTATTCAGTAACTAAGTTCTAATTGTTCCTAACACCAGTATCTGTTCCCACTTGCCGCACACATCCTGAACTAGTGCAACACTATTGGGATTACCAAATGCTAATCGTTACTGGGTTACCAAGTGCTACACACATGCTCGAAGCGATCATACTGAGTGTACTTAACTAAGAGGATCAAAGGTTGAGAGAGAGACTAATTAACGAGGAAAGCATTAAAACATTCAAAAATAATTAATTACTATTTAGCTTAATCTGTATGCTACAAGGTTTATCATAAAGTTCATTTTTATTGTCGTACAAAAATGTGTGCTTAGATACAAATTGCTTGAATAAAGATCTGTTCACTCTATGACTCCTAATGCGGGCACACATGAATTATTCTAACTCTGGAATGGTAAAACTACAAAAGTTTAGCTAAGGGTCTAAGTCTAACTCCCCTAAACAAGGAAAGCCACCTCTTATTTATAGATAATGAGGCAGGACATGATATCGCGGCTCATCATACCCCCATGACTGAATGAAAACTTGTCCTTGAGTTCCTTACAAAATATTGGGAAGGTATGGGATTATTGACTTCAATGACACTAATGGTGAATTGGGTGACACGTGAACAGATCATCATTACAATACATGGCAATATTAGTGTTCATCACCACAAGAGTGAATACTATACACATTTGACATCCAGCCTTATTTGGCAGCTGAGAAAGAAGAGAGAGAGAAAAAAAAGAAGATGTGTTGTTGTTGATGCCAGGATTGCGCCTTTCATTGTCCATCCATAACCGCGCCATCAATCTTGTTCCTTGCATTACTATTCTAGCACCAGTCCATCCTAAGTGTTTCCTCCAACTCCAATCCATTATTGTATGATTGCCATCTGCACACACAACACAATCTCCTATTAGAAAGGATAAAAATCACAATGCAATTAATACCTAGCCTCGGTGTACGGTCCATTGGCTAAGTTGTGATATGGCTAATACGGATTTTGGAGATATAACATTGGTGACTACCCAAGGTGTAGGGGTTAGGAGAAAATTGAAAAAATTGGACTAGGATCTCCATGATGAAGAGCGATCCTTCGGTAGCGATAGAATGGAAAAATAGAAGGAATAAGAAAGATGGAGAAAAAAAATAATGGCAACGCTGATAAAATGGATGTTAGAGGTGGAAATGAACAGAATAAATGTTGATTGCAATAATGTTTAAGGGAAAGAAGTTAACTGATGCACCAATTAGGAATGCCAGTGGGTCCTTCCCAAAGCAGGCGCATGCCCTTAATGCCCTGACAATCCCACATTCAAAGAATCCCTAGGCTCTGGAAATGTCATTTGGAGGTAAGAGTTAAAGTCTTAACCATAAGATTTTACCAACAAGAACACAATGCATCAACCAAAATATAGACTACTGATACAGCCAGCAATGAGGTGGAAAATGGAGAAAGAATGATGAGGAGAGAGAATGGAATGGAGTCCCAAGAAGAAGGTGGTGTACATCCCTTTGTGTATTTATGGTTAATGTGACTTAGTAGATCTCATTCCAAATCTAGCCTCAAACAAGCCACATCCAGTGACTTTGCATTAATACACTTGGCCAATCCATCCACTTGAAGTAACTAGAATGCTTTCGTCAAAGATTCACCACCATTCCTAGGAAATGAGAAAGGAAAAAGTAGGAAGTGAGAGAGGGCCTTAGTTAGAGGGAATAGGTTTGTTTAGTTCCATAACCAGTGCTTGTAGTCCAAATGATTATTTTATCTAAGGGATGTGCCTTGAATTCTCACTTCTTCTTCTTTTTTTTTTTTTTGCGTGAGAATCACACCATGCAAAGACTTATTATTTTTATTGGCTCAGCTTCCCAAAAATGAAGTAATGTCAGAATGGTAAGGAAAACTCAAGAAGAAAACATCCAAGCACCCAAGAGAATAGCCAACAAAAATGCATCAAATCCCCTTGAAGTCACACCATTTTTCAATCCTTGAGTCCTTCCATAGTTTGAGAAATGCCTAGTCACCAATTCGTTGATAGTTCTATGATTTAAAGAAGGGGACTGTACATTTCCAAGCCAAAAGAGACCATAGAAATTCATGGATGCATGGATGATGTGGACTCATTACCTGTTATATCAAAAAGAACCATACCTTAGTATCAACATTATAACTCAAAGGTAAAAACCAAACATCAGCAATCAATAGAATACAGTTCATACCACCATCAGGAGTACTTATTAGGTGATGAACTAAACAATCACACAAAGAAATGAAAACGTATAAACGATGTTGCAAAAAAAAATAAGAAAAGTTAAAGAAATTTGTAAAAAAAATGTGTAAAACAAAAACTTAAAAAGGAACTAAGGGCCTCAATTGATCAACATAGGTGGCCATCTCCCCCATGACTGAGTTGGAAGGGGGAGATACAAAATAATGAGTAGGGTCATCCCTTCTCAGAGGTAGTATGTGCACTGGTTGTCCTAAGTTCATGGAAGGGTTTGGTTTGTTGCACATTGACTAGTACTCTCTTATCAGGGCTCTCAGGTTTGTATATGGTCATGACCCTTGAAGGAAAGGTTGTATGAATAATGTAAGGTCCTTCTCATAGTGTTTGAAATTTTGTGCATTGTGGCACATGTGTGGGGTTCCAGTAGAGAACCTTATCTCCTGGTTGATATTTAACCTTTCGAATCCTTAAGTCATGATGTTGCTTATTATATGCCTTGTGCAACTCATTTGATGATAGGGTAGCTAATCAGTTTTTGTCTAGCACGTGTAAAGTTGCCAACCTTTGTTTTTGTGCTAAATCAAGATCGAGGTGGACACAAGCCATTGATAGTGTACAGAGCTCAGTTTGAATTGGAAGCATTGGAAGCTTTCTGGACACTAACTCATAGGGAGAGTAGCCTATAGGGAGTTTCCAAGTGGAGCGGTATGCCCAAAGAGCATCATTCAATTTAGTGCTCCAATCTTGCCTATACTTGCTAATTGTCTGTGTCAATATTTTAGTGATCTCCCTATTGGTGACCTCAGCTTGTCCGTTAGCTTGGAGGTGATAAGGTGTAGTCAATTTATGTTCAACCCTTAGGCATTGCATTAATTTCTAAAACATTGCAACTGTAAAATATGTTTCGTTATTCAAAATAAGTGCACGTGGCACGCCAAACCTATTTACGATTTGTTGTTGCACAAATCGTGTAGCTATAGATGATGTGTAGTCTGTAACAATAGTGTACTGACCTAAATCATTGATGTAAGGCTGGAAGGGAAACAGACATGAAGAGATCGTTGGGCAGACACAACTGACCCTGCCTTCTCCCAAGGGCAAGCTAGAAAAGTAAACGAAGGTAGAGTGCCTTGGATGGTTTCCACGCAAATCAACCAAGGACTTCCCTGAGCGTAAGCTACGACTAGTGTTGCGGTTATCGTAAACGATGTCTTAAAATGTGTATATGCGCATAAAATGTAAACATGAGCCGTGAGACGTAAGACATAAATGTAAATGTATGGCGTAAACAAGACGTAAACTAAATTGAATGTGTACATTGAACGTAAATTGAATGTAAGTAGAAATGTAAATAGAACATAAAATAGAACGTAAAACAGAAAATGGAAATAATGTTTGGTTGGCAAAACAGAAATAATGTATCACTTAGAAAAGATGTGCACTGGTCAAAGCATAGTTGCGTGTAGATGGAAAGTTGAATGCCTAACCCTGGGATGATGTAACGTGATGATGTGATGAATGTGAGAAATGCTTGGATGCCAACAATCAGGTGTGCCGAGTGCCCAAAGATTGCAAGTTCTATACTTTTTCAGAATTTTCGATGTCTCCAATTGCGCCCCCCCCCCNATGTGAATTGACAGGGTATTTATAAGGCTAGGCTGAACTCAGGCACAGAATCTATGGATGGAATCAATGGCCGAGAGATGAGAGGAAATAGGATCATGTGACATGTGTTCAATGGACAATTATGCTCAGGTTGGATGCATGTTAGCGAGAGTTGGATGTGTGTTAGACAATTGTGCATGAGTTGGATGTGTGTTGACAAGCTATGTTCTTGACCAGGTACATCGCATTTTACAATTTATGGGTTATTTAAGCCCATGAAAGTATATTTAGTTTAGACCATGAGGGCCTGAGTATCCCACAAATGAAGATTTACAATGAAATGTACAAGGAAAATTCGACCTGTCTTGCTTGAAACTTCTTTGTCCCTGAGTTTTCTGGAATTTTCTGGAAGTTGAGAATTTTTTGGAATTTTCTGGTGGTGAGAATTTTCTGGAATTTTCTTCCATTTTCTGGAATTTTCTAGGAGTTGCTGATGCTAAGAATTTTTTGGAATTTTCTGAAAGTTGGTCACGCTGGACTCACGCTACCAGCGTGACCTGGGCATCAGTGACAAAAATGAGCATTTTTGGAGCTGAAATCTGAAGTTTTGGAGGCTAAAACTTGGAGAAATCATTAATGGACCTTAAGGGTCACTTTTCCCTTTAAAATCAGACCATTTATACGTTGTTTGAGGTTGTTTTGAGGCTCTGAAAGTTGGTCATGCTGTGGTCACGCCTAGCATGACCGCCCAGCGTGACCTACAAAAAACTGTGTAGTCTAGCTTGAAATTTGGACTCCTGAATGCTGAGACTTGGAGTGGACATCAACGGCTCTTGAGAATGGCTTGCACCTTCAGATTGGGTCGTCTTTAACTTGATTTTGAAGTTGTAGGAGTTACTCACATTGAGGACAAACTAGCTTGACAATGTGATCAAGTTGACTTGAGCAAGCTGGGCTTAGGTTCCATGCCTTAGTCAAATTTTGCCTCCCAAATGCTTGAAAGGGCTTGAGTTGTTCTTGTTTCAAAGTGTTAGGCCAAAATTACTGGTGTTTCAAGTAGCTGCTTCAGCCCATTTCGTTAGATAGTCTACGGAAACTATGATGTAAGCTTTTCCATTGGACATTGGTGTAATGGGCCCCATAAAGTCTATTCCCCAAATGTTGAAGGATTCTAAAGGTTGAATCCATTGTTGCGGATCCTCCATTCTAGTAGTCATTTCCCCATCACGTTGGCAGCGCTCACAAGATTAGACAAATTGATGGGCATCCCGAAATAATGTTGGCTAGTAATATCCTGCAAGCAAGATCTTAATAGCTATTCATCTCCCCGCATAGTGGCCCCCACAAGGGCCCTCATGAGCATCTTGGAGAACTCTCAATTGGTCTTCTTCAGGTACACACCACCAAACCAAGCCATCAAGACACACTTTGTAAAGTTTTCCATTGATCTCCATGAAGTACTTGGCTCTATGAAGAAACTGTTGTTTCTTCCTAAAGTCCAGCTCCTGTGGTGTTTGTTGAGTAAGAAGATAGGTGAGAGTGCTACTATACCAATTTGTTTTTGTGGGTTGGTTATTCACTACACCGGCAAAGAGGGCCTCATCGGGAAAATGATCAGACATTACATATTCATCCTCTTTGCTATCCCAGCGCAACCAAGATAAATGATCTACAACTACATTCTCGGTGCCCTTTCAATTGATCATCGTTAGATCAAACTCCTATAGGATTACCAACCATCGTAAAATACAAGGGCTAACCATGGGTTTGTTCATGAGGAACCGGATTACACTATGATCCATGTGGATGAACACTTTGTAACCTAACACATAGTGCCTAAACTTATCCAGTGCAAACACTACAGCCATAAGTCCTTTTTCTATAGTTGTGTAGTTAAGTTGTGCACCAACAATACTCCTACTTGCACAATGAATGTAGTAAGGACGTTTTTGATCATCTATCTATGTAAGTACGGCTCCCAAAGCATAATTGGACGCATCAGTCATTATGTGGAATGGTCTAGACCAGTCAGGAGCTTGTAGAATGGGAGTTTCTACAAGCTTTTGTTTCAAAGTCTGGAATGCTCTTTCACATTCCCTAGTCCAGTCAAATGGTACGTCCTTCTTTGTTAGTTCTACCAATGGTTTGGAAACCTTAGAGAAGTTTTCAATGAATCTCCTATAATAGCCAATGTGTCCAAGGAATGATCGAATATCTTTGATAGTTTTCAGTTGATGGGTGATTCCTTGGATTACCCTAACTTTATCTAGGTCTACCTCTATTCCTGAATGTGAAACATTATTCCCAAGTACTATGCCTTCTTGGACCATTAAATGGCTTTTCTTCCAATTGAGCCTTAAGTTATTTTCTACGCATCTTTTCAGCACTTGCTCTAATCAGTCCAAGGCTTGATCAAAACTTGTTCTGTAAGTGGAGAAGTCTTCCATAAAGACTTCCACTCTATTTCCTATCTGCTGTTGGAATATGCTTAGAACTAGGTGTTGAAACATGGCAGGAGCATTGCACAAGCCAAACGACATTTGTTTATATGCAAATGTTGCCCAAGGACTACTGAACGTTGTCTTGGCTTGATCTTCTGGGACTATCCGTATTTGGTTGTATCTAGTATAGCCATCTAGAAAACTAAAATAGCGATGCCCTGCTATGGTGTCTAAGACTTGGTCAACGAATGGCAATGGAAAGTGATCCTTAAATGTTGTCATGTTCAGTAGACTAAAATCTATACACACCCTCCATTTGCCTTCCCTTTTAGGCACGATCACTAGAGGGCTAATCCATTCACTATCAGAAATGGGATATATGAACCCAGCCTTAAGAAGCTATTCTATTTCTTCTTTTACTATTTGCTTCAATTTTGGATTCAATCGCCTCTACGATTTTTTTTAGGTTTCATGGAGGGGTCAGTGTAAATCCTATGCTAGCATATCCTAGGATCTATTCCAGTTAATTCGAGGTATGACCAGGCAAAGGCTTTTGACCACTTGTTTATCACTTTCAGCAGTCTTTCTTTTTGTTTGGGAACAAGTCTTACATTGATGATCATCGGTTTTCTATTTTTGAGGATCACATATTCTAGACCAGTGGGCAATGATTTCAAATCTAGGGGCTCTTGTTTAAATTTTTCAGGAATTTCCAACTTCCCCCAATTGATGTTTTCAAGGTTAAGGATTGGAAGTTGGCAACGGACTTGCTCCAATGTATCTATGCTTTCAATGTAAGCACTAGTTATTCCCTCAGTTAGTTTCATGCACGTTAGTGAGTTGCTCTCTTGATCAGCCATCAGCCACTGGGTGTCTTCTTGTCATGTGCCTACTACATATAGGCACTTTTGTATATTAATGTCTTGTGCACATAGATTGCATGCAGGCAATGCTAAACTTTGCATAACCCATGATATCTGCACGCAATTGCACCCTGTGTCACTGTATGCGATGCATGGAACTTTCTTCTTCTTGATCTTTCCAAAGGTGTTCTTCTTGGATATTTCCAGGGAAAGATCGCTGATTCCTAAGCGTGCATCTATAGTACTTAGCCATGCTCTTTCCATTATTATTGGGAAGTCCCCTTTACCGTTGTTTACTTGTATCACTAGGAAATCAGCTAGATACAACCACCCACACACAGTGGTAACGATGTCCTCCACCAATCCCAAGGGAATAGTGATGGACTGGTCAGTCAACTCTAGGCGAATATTGCTCTTCCTTAATGGAGGCAGGTTCCAGGCTTTGTACATCTCATGCGATATTAAGTTGACTCTAGAACCTGAGTCCAGAAGAGCTTTACATAGTTCATTCCTAGTGACTTGGAGATAGAATAGAGGGCTTCCAGGATCAAAGAATTTCCTGGGAAGGTGGCCCACCTTAATCCAGTCAGTAATGGCATGTGTTAACATAACCGTATGCGTTGAGCTTGGTGTTTGGTTTGAAGGGGACCCTGAAGCCTTATTTGATAGGGAGGTGTTCAGAGGTTCAACCGCTTATGGTTGTGAGGGCTTGGTTGGACTGTTGGTTCTAAAGAAAGGTCTTTTCTTCATAAGGTTGTCAAAACCAACTGTAGGTTGAGGATTCACAACCCTCGTGACATTGCGTTGCTATGGTTGAGTAGGGAGTTCCCCTTGCATTGCTAGAGTGGGTGGTAATGGAGCTATCGGTGTGAGAGTTGCGGATGGATTTGAAGGATGGTATGTTTGCGGGTTATCTCCCCTAGGATAAGGAGTTCTAAAATACTCTCAAGCTTGGTAGTGATGTTGTGGTGTAACGTGACCAACAGAGTCACGTGGAGAGATTGGGTGTTGCACGTAGTAGCCATATGTGCCTGGTTGCTAGTAGGGGTATTGCTGCCTTGGTGGTGGCATCCCCCATGATTGTGGGTATTGCCACTGTTGATGTTGTTCAATGGGTTTTGGTGGAGTTCCACTTGGATAATATGTTGAAGGTTGGTGGAACTACCTTGGGTTACCTTGGGGATAAGGTAACTGTCGAGGTGCTTGCCATTTATTAAATCGTGGGTTGAGTGCATACATCCCAGACTCTTGTAATTGTGAGATTACTAGGCAACATCCCTTAGGATGGTCATATTAGCATATCTCACATCCATCGTCATTGTCCGTATCTGAATCCAAAACCTCTTTAGTGATGGTCATTTTACCCTTACCTTTCTTACATGCATTGTCTAGTTCTCTCTTTTTCTTCTTGTTATGGTCACTACCTTGCTCCCTAAACTCCTCTACAGTTTTAAGAACAGTTTCAAACCTACTATCCAGGGAGTCCCACATTTGGTCTACCTTTGCTGATACTTCGGTTGTTAACTTTTGGAGTAGCAAAGTTTTCCTATTCACCATCTCTTCGAGTGGTGACCCTTCTTCCTCCTCACAGAATCTCACTCCCCTTTTTCGAAGGGAAGAATATCAGTTGTACTCTTCCGCACTTTCTCTCTTCCATAGCTCACCTTCTTCTTTGGCTACGTACTCTAACAATCTATGGATTTGATGAGACCTAAGCTCCAATAACCTTCCTTGGGCATACTTCCCAAGGGTCCTTCTTGTTTCATGCCTAAGTCCATCTACGAGATGACATAGTTGATCCCACTACGAATAACCATGGCTAGGGAAATGATGTAGCAATGCATAATAGCAGTCCATGGTAGCATCCAAGGGTTCATGATTTCCTTGCTTCCATCCTTGGATTTTCTTTTGCAGGTTAGACACTCAGGAGTACGTTTGATACTTATCATTAAACAGTTCTAACATCGTACTCCACCTTCAAATTAATTCCGGTTCTAAGGACCGGTACCAACTTTCAGCTTCATTCACTAGTGTCCTTGGGAATAACTTAAGTTTTTGCCATTCATTTTCTATGTCCTTCAAGGCACATGCATCATGGAATGCTTGTAAATGATTTTGAGGATTAGCATTGTATCCCCCCTCAAACCGTGGGATGTTATTCATGTCTGACCTATTGATCCTACTATCTTTTTGGTACCTTGTGGGAACTCTTATAGCCTCCGTTATGTCTAGCATGCTTCTAATTGTGAGTAGGGGTTCTTCGTGGTCATCTTTTTCATAGCGGCTATGGTGTCTATGCGGTTCCCTACTCTCCCTTCTTCCATGCCTTGATTCCCTGGATTACCCTCGTCCTCGTTCTCGACTATCTTATCAATGTTTTTCACTTTGTTTACCTTTATCCTCACAGTTGGTTTTCTTATGACTGCAGCCGGATACTAAAGGAGAGGCTGAATGTGATGATGAAGGTGAAGAAGAAGGAGAACCATTGCCATGATGGTGTTTTCTACCTTCTCTTCTGTGGTCTCGGCCACAATCGTGATCATGATCAGAACGTCTGCCCTTATCGTGTGGTTGTGTTCCTTCCTTGAACACTTCATGTTCATGGGTATCAGGGTTGTGAATCATGGAGTGTAGGTTCTAATACACCACCTCTTGACCATCATTAGAAGGAGGAACATCATTTGGTGGGGAACCTGTTGAAGCAGGTTCACCGCCCTCAATTTCGCTCAAGACATGTGGAGAGTTATGGGGCCATTTACCCTTCAAGGATGTATGATATCTCTCCCATTGCAAGTCCCTTTGAAATTGTGCTTCTGTGTGATGGTAGACCCTTGTGTCATGATCGCATGCAACATATTTTGTGTACAAAAATGACATGCCTATTCTTGAGAGAGCACGAAGGAGCATGTTGGGGACTAATCGGTCTAGAGGCAACAATATGTTACCTTCCAAGTCTCTTCAACGTAGTTGTTCATCTTGATGGAGAATAAAGGTAAAGTCGAGTACATACTCATCGTGATGAGTATATACCACACAAAATTGTTGAGGAACTGGTGGATCTTGGTTACATGTGTTCTGCCACCGACTATCTCTTGTGTTAGTCCTAGGCGATGAAGTGCTCTTGTGCAAAGAAGAAGACATTTTCGTCTTGTTCATTGTGCAATTTACCGTTGTCTTATCTTTTCTTGATTAACCCTAAGGGTTCGTTCTAGCATCCCAATGATATGAATGATTTCCTATGTTCTAC